>VMBQ01000523.1:54067-81584 GCA_007657795.1 Dreissena rostriformis | reverse complement strand
CCTTACAACATCATGAAAATGAAATCACTCATTGTTTTGATGTTTGCAATAAGTTTGTTACGTACAATTAGCTAATCCAACTGGTTACACAACACCTACTTCAAACTCAGTCGCAAAATCGGCAACTGCGTTCTGCTAAAATGCAATTGAAAACGTAACAGTCAAAGATAAATTAAATAAGTTATCCAGACGATTTAATTACATGCAAACGCAGTGTATTTGTATTTTCAGAAATTGACTTCCATTTTCGTCAGGTTTTCAGAAAGTCCCCGGGAAGCACGTTTTTTTCATGACTGCGTATGACGCAATAAAACTCTTTGTATCATATTGCATTCAATCTAAATTTAAATTCACTCATCCATAAATGGACAGATTTTTGATTGGTGTTGTAATGATATTGGATTATCGGATATATATGCACATTATAAAAGCGGTATGTATACATTTATCAATACACATTTACTTTTTTCAATTTCGTTTATTGTCTTTGATCTGTCGCGTGTTGGCTTCACCTTCACACCCCTGAAAACATAATACAAACAATTGGTAATAATCATTACTATTCTACCTTAACGAGTCAACGCATTTGATACAGCTTTATTGCATTCGCGTTTTACAGGAAATGTCACGTGTCAGTTAAGTACACTGTATAATAATGTACATCATTTTGTGTCAAAACCGGATTTCTCTTTATTGAGCATCTATTTATTAGGATAAAGCACTGGAAGTGGCTTGTTGAGCTTAATTTAAGGGTTTATGTTAATGTACATAGTTGTGTTGTTGTTTTTTTCGGTCCGGCTAAATTTTCTCCGGACCGGCACATTTTCTGAAATGCCTGTCCGGATGACCGGCAGATTTTTTCCCATTTCGCGAAGCCTGGAAACAAATAGTGAAGCTCTATTACAACAGCGGACAGCAACAAAAAATCATGATATGTGATTTGTACACAAAATATTTTAAATTCAGTTATATCTTGGAAATAATTTGTGTTAAGATAATATGGTGTTTAAGACTAACTGATTTTATTTCACACTTTTTACCTTTGCGTTAACATTCATTTTTATTTTCCAAGATCGCACATGCGCAGAAATAAATCTTGCTACCAGTCACGTGACTTAAACAAAATCTGCGAATCAAGGGTAGTTGCGAATTTAGTTGAGTCGACGATATGTATTAACCATGACATCTCTATTACCGGGAACTGCCAATTTTGTTAAATTTTGATCATTTTGTTGAAAAATTGCTGTTTCAATGCTACAGACTAACATGGTTGTTTTAAACTACATGTACATTGTCAACATTATCTTTTGTTGCTTTAAATGTATGAAGAAAATAAGTAACTTTTTGTATTAATGTACTGGTTGAGGTCAAATAGCCGAAAAGGACTTATGGCAGAAAACTATTTATCATTAATTAAATACTGTTTATTCTAGTCTAGTACCCCTGTAAGCTTGTGATTTTTTGCTGAAAATCATTTCAGTGAATGTTGCACATTTTCCCTTTTTCAAATATTTTCTATATTAACATACAGCTGTTATTAGCTTTTGTTTACAGGTGTCAAGTATATCTTGGCTGGGGATTTTGATTTACCAGTGTGCATGCCCTAAAATGCAACCTGTTGGAGATCTTCATTGCGTTCCAACAAAATCTCATACAGTGTTGGTCATTGATTAACTCATAAAGCTGTCTGTTAAAACAGATGAAGTCTTGTTAAAATGGATTGTACTGCTATTTCATTATTTAAACACTGAACTCTTCTTTGTCATGTTTCAATAAAGTTTCCAATAAATAAGCATTGGAGTCAAGCAAGTCACGACTGGGCCAGCAGCACCATATGTTTCTTTTTTAAACGATATACTTGAAAATATTAACAGTAATGTGAATGGGATTCTCCGAACTAATTAATTGAAAATAATCATGTGATTTGCAGACAATGCAGCAGTTCTTTCAACTACATTACAATGGTTACCAAATGATATTCAAATTTATTGTTATACCATGAACATAAACAGAATGAAAATAATGATGCCGGTATTTGATAATGGTAGACATTTATCATTTGATTATTATATCTACAATTCAAAAATTGCTATAGTGACCTCATTCATAAATCTAGGTCTATTAAAAAACAGAAATTGGTACCACGCTCAAGAAAGATTCGCGCAACATACCTGATACTGTTAACACAACGTATTCTCGATTTACAACAATCTTGAATTTCCAAAACATCAAAAAGTTCATTTGTTTATGTCACTCATGCTTCCAGTTTTTACTTATAAGGCCAAAGTATGGGGAACCCACAACCGGCCATATGTTGAACTTGTGCAATTAAAGTCTCTCTATGGAGAACTAGGACTTAAACTAATGTTGCTTCATTAAACAAATTAATGGTTAAATACTGGGCGAGGCTTTTAGCCAAATATTGAGAACATGATTTTAAGTAAAAAAAATGAATCTATAAAAGTTTGTGCATTACACCAAAAAAGCCAGATAACTAGATTTTCAAATACTAAATCGTTGTTAGGAAGAAAGGATTTAAAAAAAAATGAATTCCCATATAATATGTGTTTTTTTTTAATGCTTTAAATATAACTCATATGATTACAGTGATTACTTAATTACACTTTTCTGGGTAAAATTTAACAGTACTTAACTATGTGCCTATTCAATACTTATGGCAGTAGCTTACAACTGCCCAACTTGAAGGAGGAAATGACAATAGAAATAATTTGCGTGAACAGTCCATACACAAGTTATGTGGTNTCAAAGGTCAAAAATGGCCATAAATGAGATTGTCCGGGCCATAACTATGTCATTCATTGTCAGATTTTAAAATCATTTTGCACATTTGTTCACCATCAATGTACGGTGTGTCGCGCGAAAGAATTACGTAGATATCTCCAAGGTCAAGGTTGCCACAACTAAAAATAGATTGATTTTGAAACAAGGGGGGTAATTGTGATGAACAATCAGTAGCAATTCACATTTTGAGTTGCAGTTGTCTCCCTTTATCATACTTTTTTTATTGAAAACCTGGTTTTGTGACAATTTTGTCCCTTGTTCTGTATTGTTGTAAGTCTTGTTTTTTTCTGCAGGTATGGATATGTTTCTGGTCCAGAGTCAGCATAAATTTACTTCTTATTATCTATACATAAGATAACATATGACACAACAAGTAACATGTACACATTTTTTTCTGGTACAGGTTTCGATTGTTAACGTTTGGTCATAAGTGAATTTAAATTACTTTTTTCAGTCTGGGATGTCACCCCCAAAGAAAGGGAGAACAAAGGCTGACTTCTACACATTCTGTTCCTGGGTTCTCACTTATACGCAATACGAGCAGTGGAAACAAGATGTAAGCACTCTCAATTCAGGCCAAATAATATAATTCATGTATACAGAAAAAATACTAGGAATGATTATTGAAACAGCTTACATTTTAGATGGCAATAAACCATTTAGTATTGTAATTGTTCATGTAAACATATTTAATATTTATGTTTCTTAGTATAAATACAATCTTTCAGGTTTTTCTCAACAAACTCTTTGCTTAATTGTGGTTTTGTTGTTGTTGCAGGAGATTCGTTCGCGAGACAACACCAGTCCCCTGGACAGTGCGTCCAGTACCGCGGAGAGTTACACCTCCGAGTCCACATTATCCTCTAGCAGCAAGGACGACAGTTCTCATGCACTGGACATGCCTGACTCCGGTACTGTCCAGTTTCACTTGCAACAGTTATTAAATGAATGAATTTGATTGATGTCGGATTTTGCTAAACAGAAATGTTTTTCCGAGAAGTTTCCAGGTTCTGACTCTAGACCACAGATCCACTAAAAACTGTCTTTTTCTGTTGCATCATTCAAGCTGAAATAATAGGTGCAAACTTGTTTTGTTTAACATCTCTGACAACATTTCTGTTAATGGAATTTTACCAAAACATATATACAGATCGATAAAAAATTATTCATAATTTAATTTCTACACTTCCTAGCCCTCTAAGTCTTTATCTGCTATGATTGTTCAGGCATCTGTTGAAGTATTTTGAACGTTATATATACGATAAACATGACAATTATAATGGGTTCTAATAGCTTTTTTTAGTTATACAAAACTCAAATCATGATATTTGTAATCAGAAGTACATTTTTTGTTCAATTATTATCTTCATTTCAGGAGATGAGAGCTGGGAACTCATCACCTGTTTCTGCCTAAAGCCATACGCAGGGAGACCTATGATCGAGTGCTCAGAATGCAACACCTGGATCCACCTTTCCTGTGCGAAGATCCGAAAAACAAATATTCCAGACACTTTTGTGTGCAATCTCTGTAAGGAAAAACAATTCAAATCACGCAAGTCCAGTCGGGTGAGATTTGAGAACAAGCGGATCGCCGTATAGCTATTGGCGTGGAGTTGACTTCTGTTCTCCACATGTGTTATTGCTTGTATATTGAAGTCAGATGTTGTTATATGATAAACTGACGAGGATTTTGTGATGACTTTGAATGGCCATGTACACATTGTCGTCTCTGGGATCCATTGATGTGGTTGTAGACATTGCTACTACCAAAGTAGTTCTTTGGTGACTTGCAACATTAGGTAACTTGTTAGTTAGAGTATGAGATGTTTATATGAGAAGTTTTTGTGCTTCAGATACAGTGTTCAGGTCATAGCATTGTGTTTTTTTTTTTGTAATATTTGAGGGAATGGATTGTATTTTCTAGTGGCGTGATTGCTACCTGTTATGGTTTGGCATCATTGAACAGGGGCTTATAGTTATGCCTAAAAATATTTAAATGCTGTACTTTTTAGCAATGGAAGAATTTCCCTACTTAATCAAGTGTTTGATCGATGACTGTATCCCACTGAAATCTGATTATGATAATTAAAATCCAACTTGTGAACAATCAAAAATGAGACTTTTAGACCGGTTTCAGCAGTAGAAAATGTATGAAACACCAAAATTCGAGTGCATTATATATAAAAATAGAGGTCAAGAGTTTTTGGTTAATGTTACCAAGCTGTATAGGACACAAATGAGCAGCAATGTTTGAAAACAAGGCTTAATGCATGTGCATAAAGTTTAGCCCCAGATAATCCTGTGAAGTCTGCATAGGCTTTTCTGGGACAACACTTTCCGCAGAGACTTGATATTTGTTTAGAAGAGAATTGCTTCAAACAATAACTTCTATAAAAGTGGAAAGTGTCATCCCTGGTTAGCCTGTGCAGACTGCACAGGCTTATCTGGAACAAAACTTAACCCTTTGATCGCTGGAACCGGATTTTGAAGGCCTTTGCAAACAGTTTGGATCCAGATGAGACGCCACAGAACGTGGTGTCTCATCAGGATCCAAACTGTTTGCTATTCTGATAGTATTCTTTGAAAAAAATAAAAGAAAATGCTAATTTTAGAAATTTAGCAGACAACATTTTAGCAGACGACAAATTTCCCAGCATGCAAAGGGTTAACGCACATGTATTAAGCCTGGTTTTTCTAGAGGGTGGATCAAATGTGTACAATGGAATGGCCAGTTATTCTGACAAGGATTTGTAGACAAGAGCTCACCTGTCACTGCTTATTTGCCATAGTAAACTTGACTTATAGCCTCGAACAAAATATGGTAGAAAGTATTTGAGCCTTTTGTCGTGACCTTAGCAAAGCAATGAAGCTCATCAAGTTATCCAGGGTACAGTGTAAAATGTTTATGAATAATATTCATAAGGTGTAAGAATATCCTGACATTAATTTAGAGGTTCACTTACTGACTGTTGTAAAAACATTATTATTTGTTAGAAACTCATTTTCGTGGTTCCGCACAACCACAAAATCAAATGTAACATTTTAAGTCTTATATCAGACAGTTAAAAAAAATATATGAATTTAAGATCCAGCAATAAGGCCAGGTTTTAGGAATGAAATTTTATGTACTTAAAAATAAATGAAGCCACAGTATTACCAGTAAATGTGTTTTCCATGGTGAATTAACAAATGGATTGCAACAACTTAGAGCATATTTCATAGACAATGATTTCTTAATAAAATAATCAATACTAAATACAACTATTCTTGCAAGGACCAGGGCTGGTCAACCCCTATGATCTCAGTGTCTCACTTCACACATTACATTGCATGCATAACTTCAACCCTGTGTATGATCCTCGCTCTGTGAAAAGGGGGTTTAATGCATGTGCGTTAAGTTTCGTCCGGTTTTTATGCCCCCGGTCGGGTGGCATATAGTGATCGCACTGTCCGTCTGTCCGTCCGTCTGTCTGTCCTTCTGAAATTCCGTCACACTTAAGTTTAGGTTTCAAAAAATGGACATACCTTTTGCAATATTGAACATAGCAACTTGATATTTGGCATGCATGTGTATCTCATAAAGCTGCACATTTTGAGTGGTGATAGGTCAAAGTCAAGGTCATCCTTCAAGGTCAAAGGTAACAAAATATCAAAGCGGCGCATTGTGTTTCTGACAAACACATCTCTTGTTTATTGTATTTTTTGTTTAAATGAAGACTCTTCTTGTCGAAAATCCAGTGTTTAGGCGGAATGTCATCCATGATTAGCCTGTGCGGACTGCACATGCTTATCTGGGATGACAGTTTACGCACATGCATTGAACACCCTTTTCAGAGGGCGTGGCTCATATTTATAATATACACCATTTCAAGAAGTTTATTTTTGTTGATTTGTCTCTGTCTAATGTACACCATGGTGATGAGTTTATTTGTTGATTTGTTGTCGGTGCATAACGTACACCATGGTGACAAAGATTATTATTTGCATATTAAATGATCATATTTTTGTTATACGAATTTAAATGTTTGTCACATGAACTCTTTTGTTATACTTTTTCTTTCATATATGTCAGTTGATTTATTGTTGAGTTCTTGTTCTTCAATATTTATAGAAAACATCTTGACAGATACTTATTTCTGAAAAAACAACAACATATGTTTGAAGGAAACTGAAGTTATCTTAATTTTGGAAATATACAATTGTTAATGCAAACAGGGGAACTTGTTCAGTTAATTCGATATTTTTTATGCCCCCTTTAAAAAAAATGGGGTATATTGTTTTTGGCCTGTCTGTCATTCTGTCCGTCATTCTTTCTGTCTTAAAACTTTAACCTTGCTCATAACTTTTGCAATTTTGAAGAAAGCAACTTCATATTTGGCATGCATGTGTATCTCATGGAGCTGCACATTTTGAGTGGTGAAAGGTCAAGGTCCCTCTTCAAGGTCAAAGGTAAAAAAAATAAAAATCAAAGCGGCGCATTAGAGGGCATTGTGTTTCTGACAAACACATCTCTTGTTTTTTACAGTGACCAGTGCTCATTACCACTGCAAGTAATATTAATTTTATTGTTCTGCTGTGTACCTTGAATGGATTGTGTAGGTATAAATCTCTGGCAGTGAAGAATTTTTTAATGAATTTTTTTATTAAAATATTTTTTTTTAGAAAATATTGTGATCAGACAGCATGTTCTTTCCATATATTATTTTATTTAAATGCTGCAATATGTGCTATGTTTACATTTAATCATGTTGTGGAATTTTATGTCTATTGCTGTTCTGTGCTGATTTGACTTTCATGTAATTCAAAAAGTTTTAATTGTTAAAGTGAAATTATAATGCATATTTTTATATAATAAATACAGCCTTTTATTGTTTAACAGAGTATTTTCACTTTTGGGACAGTGAAGAAATAGTATTTTATATTTTCATTGCATGCTGTCTCATTCCTATACATAACATAACAGCAGTTGTGTTCCTCCATTGACAATGGTATGTACACATACAGACTAAGGTAAACGTAGCTCACACAGTCTTAGTTTTTTATTGCCTTTGTCTTAGTGCACAAAAAATAAATAAAAAAGTGTTGATTTGGATAAATGATAAAATTTGTTTCACCCATTGTCATACACAATGAGGCGTAAATGTTATCTTACCCACTCATAAGAAGAATTCAAAAGATGTTTTTGTATAACCACTCATGAAATAAATTTGGATAATTCACAGAATTCAACAGATATCAACTAGAATATTATAGATAACTCTATTATCTTGTGAAACATGTCTTTCTAAGATTTGCAGCAATAAATAAAAATATGTAGATGCGTCTTTTCAGGGCCATTATGATATGATGTGCTTTTCAACATGTTACTTTTATTCTTTGTTAACTTCTTTATGTACTAGGCATTTGTTAATTAATTTATTTGTAATATGCATTTTTGTGTTGATTGGAAAACATGTAATTGATAGTTTTATGTTTCTGCTGTTTAGGATTTCATTTTTGGAAGCTGACCAATTAACAGTTTACAGTTAAGCGATTAAAATAGCTGATCGTTTAAAAAATCCAATAGATTTGAGCTGGGCTTTTTGGGAAAAGTGGGCTTAATGCATGTGCGTAGTGTTGTTCAAGATTAGCCTGTGTAGTCTAATCAGTGACATCACTTTCTTCTATTATGGATTTTTCATTTAATGGAACTCTCTTCTAAATGAAAGTCCAGTCTAGGTCGAAAGTGTTGTCCCAAATTAGCCTGTGCAGACTGCACAGGCTAATCAGGGACAATTTTTTAAGCACATGCATTTAGTTCAGTTTTCACAGAGCATTGCTCATTTATGTTGAATCCTAAGGCTTACAACATAAGACACACAGACAAACATATAGGCTGGAATGTTTTTCAAGTGGTAAATTATTAACATAAAATGATATTTTATTGATGATGTATTGTTGGTTCTCATTAAAATTATCAAATTCTTTATTGATGATGTATTGTTGGTTCTCATTAAAATTATCAAATTCATTTGTAAATATATCATACCATGTTGTTGTATATACATGTATGCAAATGAATTTCATTACAAACATTGAAATGTGTTTAATTCAGATCAATTACCCGTATTTTATTCTTTAAAACCATCATCATCTATGCCAGAAATTGTTTTTTTGTTTTAGCCCACCTTAGCACAAGGTGCTCATGATGAGCTTTTGTGATCGCCTTTTGTCCGTTGTGCATCGTCAACATTTACCCTGTTAACACTCTAGAGGCCGTATTTATTGTCCAAACTTCATGAAACTTGGTCTGACCATTTGTCCCAATGATATCTCATCAGAGTTTGAAAATCGTTTAGGTACATTGGGAAACATGGCCGCCAGGGGGTGGGGCAGTTTTCCTTATATGGCTATAGTGAAACCTTGTTAACACTCTAGAAATCAAATTAATGTTCCAATCTTCATGAAACTTGGTCAGAACATTTGTTCTAATGATATCGTGGCTGAGTTTGAAAATGGTTCCAGTTTGTTGAAAAACTTGGCTGCCAGAGGGCGGGGCAGTTTTCCTAATATGGCTATAGTGAAACGTTGTACATACTATAGAAGTCAAATTTAAGTTCCAATCTTCATGAAAGTTGGTCAGAACATTAAGGGGGCAGCGCAGTTTTCTTTATATGGCAAAAGTAAAACCTTTTTAACTGTCAAGCAGTCTCATTTTAGTCCATTGTTCATGAAACTTGGATGAGAACATTTGTTTTAATGATATCTGGGCCGATTTCATAAATGGTCTGGTCCGTTGAAAACCATGGCCGCCAGGGGGCAGTGCAGTTTTCCATATATGGCTATAGTTAAACCTTGTTTACACTGTAGAAGTCCCATTTACAGTCCAATCTTCATGAAACTTGGTCAAGTTATTTGTTCTAATGGTTTCTCGGCCTATTTCAAAAATGATCTGGTCCGTTGAAAACCATGACCGCCAGGGGGCGGTGCAGTTTACCTGATATGGCTATAGTAAAACCTTGTTAACACTGTAGAAGTCACATTTACAGTCCAATCTTCATGAAACTTGATGAGGTAATTTGTTCTAATGGAATTAATCTCAAAAATGGTTATGGCTATAGTGTAACCTTGTTAACGCTTTAATTGCCACATTTTTTGCCCAATTTTCATGAAACTTTGTCAGAAAATTTGTCCCAATAAAATCTCAACTGAGTTTGAAACTAGGTCTTGTTAGCTCAAAAAAAAGTTCACTAGAAAAAATAAAATAAAAAACATGTTTATAGTCTAGAAGTAAGTTTCTTGGTGTAATCTTCATGAACCTCGGTAAGAACATTTGTTCTAACAATATCTCAGCCCAATTCAAAAATAAAAATGGGCATAGAATTGTCAGAATAGTTACGTTTCTTAGGGTCTTAGGTGAATGCCTTAGGGCCCATGGCCCTCTTGTTTTAAAATCTAATTTGGAGATACTTTTATTGATTGTTATGTTTGTTATTCAAATGCTTTACCTACAGAAATGTTTTCTTATAAAGAAGACACAGTCACCAAATTTAGTCTTAATTTTGTATAAATTTGTAGTATCCATTGAAATGTGACATGCAATGATCTGTCCTTTCTCACTAGAAAAAGTGCAGAAATCCTTTGAAAACCCTACTATTTCTCTGCAATTCAGTTTTCTCTTGTCAAACAGCCAGTTATTGAAATATTATTGTCATAATGCAAGGCACACATGCAAATATCATGTAGTTTGGCGCTTTTGTAACAATTACCGCATTTATTCTGAAGAAAAAAAAAACCTTCTCATGCATTAAACCATGTTGTTTTTGTTACAGGTTCCACTTATATACATGTATCATGATTGTAATTATTGTTGACATGTAAAAAGTTGATACTTATTAAAGCATTTTTATCATAACATTTGTAACATTTCTTTTTAAACCTGTTCAGTTTCAGTATAAAATAATATTAGTAGAAAAATCAGCAAGATATGAATATCAATTTCTCAGTTACAATTCCTAACTTGTGACATTTGTTTTATGATTGCATTAGATTCCAATGGTCATTTGGCTGGATGGTGATCAGCCGCAATATATCCATGTGGGGGCAACTATAAAACAACTTGTATAAACAGTTTGATTTGTGCTGTTTGGATGCAGTAGGACATATTCACGTGCATATCTTCAAGGTTGTCATATTTCAGTCTTCAGAGACTTAAAAGCAGTAGAGCTATTGTGGAAGAAATTAACTTACAATCTTACACTTTTACCATTTGACAAAGTTCTGTACATACATCACTAACTTGATAGTCAAATACCTGTATACATGTTCCGTATTTCTTTATATGTTATTGTCCCCTACCGGTTTCACCGGAGGGGACTTATGGTTTGCGCTGTCAGTCAGTCTGTCTGTCTGTTGGTCAGTCTGTCACACTTTTCTGGATCCTGCGATAACTTTAAAAGTTCTTCATATTTTTTCATGAAACTTCAAACATGGACAGATGGCAATATGGACATTATGCACGTCATTTCATTTTGTTCCTACGTCAAAAATTGTGGTTGCTATGGCAACTTTTTTTATTTTATTTTTAATATTTCTGACAATGGTTGAGCCAGTAGGGGACATCAGTCCTTGGCAATAGTCTTGTCATAACTTTAAAACCTAGTCCCTTATTGTTTTGATATATTTCGTATCCTTGGACACAAGAACACAAATATGAGTTGTCTAACATTCCATTCGTGAATCACAATTCGACATCCATGTTTTCATTTTCTGCCTGCATAGGTACCAAACTTTAGACAAGAGTTTGGTGTGCGATTAATTCTGGGGTTGGTGTGAGGATGTATTAGTCCTTAAAACCAGTTAAAACCCTGAATACTTTGCATTGACCGTTTCCAGGTGGTGATCCCAGTTTTAATCATTTTATGTTTATAATTGGTGTCCAATTATAAAAGAAGTGGATAAAAACAAGAATTTCTCTCCTGATAAAAGGTTTCTGATGTTTCATTACTTGCTATAATGATTTGTCCTTTTGTCTTGTCTTGGCACATATACTTGAAAACAATAATACTTTGAACATGATTCATAATGAAGTTGCTGCGGGACATAGAGTTACTACCATAGCTCACCATGAGCACTTTGTGCTAAGTGGAGATAAAAACATGATATCCTTAAGAAGCATTGCATGGTAAATACGGTTAAGTGCGTCTTGATGATGTTCAGGCCAAAGGGAACAACCAAGCTGTTTTAATTGGTCTACCAATACTTTTCCCATTTATGCCTAGCATCTAGAAAAAAGGCCTTTTGCAAACAGCGTAGACCCAAATGAGACGCCGCATGATGCGGCGTTTGATCAGGGTCTGCGCTGTTTGCTTAAAGGAATTTCTGTAAGAAATATTCTTAGTATAGAAATAAATATACTAGACATCCCTAATTTTGGAAATAAATTGATCCAATTTAGAAGGATGGGAGAGTCCACTAGGCATAAATGGGTTAACCTTAGGACACAATCACTACACGCCACATGTCCTCTCAACACGGTGAGGCATGTTATGTTAAACAAGAGATGTGTTTGTCAGAAACACAATGCCCCCTACTGTGCCGCTTTGAAATAGAATTTCTATTAATCATTTGGCAGGTATAGAAATTATCTCCCTTTAAAGCTTGTTACTTCCCTTGGATTTTGTTTTTTGACCTTGAAGGATGACCTCGACCTTTCACCACTAAAAATGTGCAGCTCCATGAGATACACATGCATGCCAAATATAAAGTTTCTATCTTCAATATTGCACAAGTTAGGCCAATGTAAAAGTTTTCGGACGGACACACAGACTGACAGTTCAACTGCTATATGCCACCCTACTGGGGGCATAAAAAGCCATCTGGATGGTGAAGTAACAATCTGCAAAACTTGCATTATGCCCATATTTTGAGTATTGACCTTTAAGCAATACCTTGACATTTGAGCTAGGGAGACAGGCCATGTACAACACGTCATTACCAAAACTGCATGTTTGAGTAAAGTTGTTTTTAAAATAGTTTGATGAATAATGTTACAGTCTGTGCATGCTCATATTTGAGCATTGACCTTAAAGAGATCTTTGAGCCAGGAATATTTCAACCCGACATTTTGAGAAATTTGGGTCTAGAAGTTTGTACATAGGACATGGAAGCCTTAGCTGTTGTTCTCTGGTTGCAAAAATGAGTGTTGTTTGACAGTCATAATGTGAATAGTTTACACGGCATGTAATATGTATGTGTGTAACAATTTTTGCACATACAATATAAAAGCTATTTTACAATTGGAATTGGGACATTGACCTTAAAGTGAGTGCCGTAGTTGGTGCATGTGCCATTTAGTCTTGATATGATGATTAAAATTACCAATTTATTTTGGAATCCCATCCAACACAATAAAAGAAATAGACTTCACAGTAACACGAATGCCTTATACAATTTTTAGTTTCAGTCCAAACGATCTGTATTATGCCCAAATTTGACCTTTGACCTTAAGTCATGACCTGTATCTTTTAGCTAGGGACAAGGGCCCAACATGCTGTCTCCACATGGTGGACATTTGAGGCAAATTATTTTAAATATGCCTGATGATTAATGAAGTTACAGTCAGGACAACCTCTATCATACACATTTTAACTTAAAGTGTGACATTAACCCTTGGGAAAATTAGACTGGTATTACACCCTACAGGTCATCTACTGATGCTGAACACTTGTGGTAAGTTATTTTTAAATTGTATGATGTATGATAAAGTAACAGTCCGGATGCAGGCCAGCACATACACTATATGTGACATGTGACAGCTATATATAGCTTACCTCAAACGGGCTCAACAAAGAAATGACATTATAACTGTAATTAAAACCAAGCCAATTAGATTAATAAACCATTTACTTTTCAGCAATAACATTTCAATGGATAAAACAAGAATGTATCAGACGCCATTAGAGTTGGTGAACCTTGAGCCGAACAGAGACTTGAACAGATCATCTCTGAAATAAACAAAGTAAGTTATTACATAAAAGCAAACAAGTGTTCCATTTAAATAAAATAAATTACTGCATTAATCTGAGGGCTTAAACTAAAGACCTGAGAATCCGAAGTCACACAATACAAGGGTAAAAATTTACTCTACATTAGATTAAAACATTAATTCTGGACACAAGTCATTTTACCTGGCCTCCTGCGTCCATTCACAGTTGTCTATCGGCGCCATGAAGTTCACCAGCTTTTTGTGCACATTGTACCTAAAACGAGATAGACAAGACAAGTGTCAATAGTGCATGGATGCACCACATTCCACTTTTGTCTTAAAACTCCACTTCTTTCAAATAAACATGTTTTGTGGCCAAATTTGACTTTTGACAGACCTGTAATTTTACCTTCACCTTTGTGGTAGAGGGATGGGTGATGGTGGTCATTGTGGCAAGTTATTTTTTTAATTGAACAACAAATTACAAAGATACAGTCAGGACAAGCTATTTTATGGACAAATATGACCATTGACGTCTATGTGTGACATTGACCTATGAGGATGGGAGACCTGTGTTGCAAGCAAAAGGTTGTCTTATGAGGGTTAACATTTGTGCCAAGTTACCAAAAAACCATCATTATATGGCAAGGTTATAGCAGAGTGGAATTTTCAAGCTCTTTTTTTGTTGCCAAATTTAACTTTTGACCTCTAAATGTGACCTTGACCTTTGACGTAGGAACAGTGGTGTTGCACACGATAAGTCATCTTATGATGATTAACATCTGTGCCAACTTATTTTAAGATCGATCATTATAAAGTCATGGCTGTGACAGAAAATTTCAGACGAACACTCGCACAAACGGAAAGATGTACAGATGGACTGTGATGCTGCTATGCTTACTTCTTCAAAGAGGGGCATAACAACAGGGATTTGGTTAATCAAGCACATAAAGGAAAGTAAGAAAACATGTTAAAACAAACATTACGATTGCCTTAATGTGCTACAATAGTTTTACATTTCACTGGAATAAAACTTGAAAGAAAAAACCGAAGCATATTCATTTGATGACAAGACTGAATACTGAACAAAACTCTGGCCTACCTGACTTTGCGGCCCTTGCTAGCCTTTGTATCCACTTTCTTCTTGTTCTTGGAGCGCAACTTCTGGATCTCCAACCATTGCCTGCAAAGACAGACAGAATAATAGAATGAAGGATGCTTATGGATCAAAATTTGAGGCATGTCATGAAACGACTTTCTGCTTTTGCCCACTGCACAAGCTCATCTGGGACGTCACGTAACACATATTCACTAAGCCTGGTTTTCTCATTATACTAAATAGCCGGCAATCTTTTGTAAATGCTATAACATGTATTCAACATAAGATATCTTGATCTTGATGTTAGTTTAAATTTAATTCTCTGTGTACTGTAATCAAATTTGTTTGAAATCAAATATAATAACATAAGAAATTGTTCAATGAAAATGTCACAGATTTGTTCTAATTCTTTCATGCTCCTTTTTATGCAGCCTTGAGAGTTTAACCCAGTAACCCCTATAGCACTTATATAACACAGGCTGCACAGGCTTATCAGAGACAACACTCTCCGCCAAAACTTGATTTTTTATTATAAAGCGAGTTTGTTGAAACAAAAAATCCATAAAACGGAAAGTTTCATTCCTGATAAGCCTGTGTCGTCAGTTAAACCCACTAAGACTTTTCATGGGTTATCTAGTTTACCAGTATGAAGTGCACATACGTATGCCAGTAACTGACAAATGCCCTACTTGAATCAGAGGTAGTGGATGAATGGCTGTAAAAAAGATTTCCTGACCAATCACAACATAAGTTGACAGGCTGGGAATCAAACCTGTGATCTTTTGTTGTGGATCTTATTTTCGTAATTAACAACACAGCAACCATGTAAGGGATAATTGAAAGTAGGAACTGAATAAAACATAATATGAAAGAGAAATATTGTTTGAAGGTATGCTAGATAATTTAAAATTGTTCTTAAATTGATGTTTACTGATATAATGACACACTGCATTGTTTAAAATACACAAGTGTTATAAAATATAAATGAAAAAATGAATTATTGAAACTTTAACTTGCACTTATGTGTGTATATGTTGATTAAACAAAGACTCGTGATACACTCAGATAAATAACTTCCTCTTAAAAATTGTAATTCCCTCTAAACCAGACTTTTATCTTGGCCCCCCACAGGGCTTCCCCTGTGTACCTGCTTAAAGCGATCGGATCGTTAACGTCTGATGTCTTTTTCTCAATAAGTTCACGCAACATCTGGTGGTAGAAATCGTCATCATCAAAAACTTCAACATCATAATCCTTCAAGTTGTCATTGGAAACATCCGGTTGTTCTGCCAACTGCAAAAATGTGAATGTTCATCTTAAGTTATTTACAGTGCACATAACAGATGTTTTTTTTTTCTGGGATCAATAGCTCTACAGTTAAATAACCAGTAAAGCTAACAACCACATAACTGAAGACATAAAAAACTTAATATCAAAACAACATTTAACACTTGTAAATTTCAAGTACTAATATTGAATGCTTTCCATAATTTTGGGAAACAACAAACCTAACATCAAGATAGTTGTCGATCAATAGCAATTGAATTTGAAAGTAGAAATTTAAATCCACATGCATCTATCAAAACAGTTAGATTTGAACCAGATACAAGGCTCCAAACAATATTTTAATATTGTCTCCTGACAATTAGGCAGACATTTTAACAGAGATCAACAGCTACTGATAAAAAATTGAAAGCTGAAACCACATTGCCACGCTAAGTGTTCTACAATGTTAAGTGTCTGTGTGTGCATGTGTGGATAAGATTTGACACATTTCAACTTTGAAAATGAAATTGGAACAAATTGCTCTTCGATTTGTAAAACCAAGTCGTGTGTTGGGCAAGACTTGATTGTAAGCCTGTTACATAACGTCCCTTACCTCCTCTAATGGTACATCCTCTGCCTGGTCTGGTTTAGGGGCCTTGCCCAGCACCCGATACATGGACCTCTTCATCTGGGACCTCCGAACAAGGCGCTCCTTGTCACCCAAGATCTACAAGGAAACCACAGACATAGGCTAAATAACCTTACAAAGAGAGAGGCCCAGTCATACAGCAACACGGAAATAGGCTGTACTCATTGACTATGGTATCTGTATTTTAATTACTTCATTACCCTAACAGTGTTCTGGCGGGGTATCGTGAAAGAACAGAAATAGCTCACAACTTATGTTTTTACATGTTAGAGACATTTTCAATATTTTTTCAACACTCATGATTGCACTTAAAATTATTTTCTACCACAATATGTTTAGAATTTTGAGCATAATACACAAGAGCGTACAGCATAAAACTAAAATTTTAAACAATAATTCTGGGAATTTTGGTCATATGTTTTTAGAGCATGGATCTTCCATAACCAGCTCATGCTAATATGCCAGTTGTGTAAATTGGGCCGTAGCAAACAGTGTCATGCATTTCAGACTTCCAATGTAAATATTATGCATTTTTACAAACATATAATAGCTCACTTTTAAAAGACTAATGAAACATGCTGTTGCAGTTATTAGTTGTTCAGATTTTTAAGTAAATTTTAACAGTACTCCTTGTATATCTTGGCAGTCAATTAAACTGCCCCAATTTTACTGGGTATGCATAGCTGACTGCTAAATGCACATACTTAGTGACTGAAAAATACCATACTTGAATCAGAGGTAGAAGGAGAAAGTCTTCAGAAATAATTTCATGACCAATCCCTACACGAGTCATATGGCCTGGCAGGGATTCAAACTCACAAACCCCAGTTTGAGTCAGGCTGTCACCCAACTGAGCTAGCCAGGCGATGAGTGATTATAATTATTAATTAATAAATACTTATACTAGGGCTCATTTGAGCAACTTCATGCAAAAATGGGCCTTATACCATATGTGTCCAGAATAACTCCAGAGCAGCCTGCCAATGCTTGCGGTCTGCTCAGCACTTTTCTGCCAGTATGTCAAATACAATGCATCTTTTGCTTCCCATACTTTTGAGTCACAACGTCCATTACATTTGTGGGGAGAAAATGTGTTCGTGAATGTACATCATGATTTCATTTTCTGTGGATTTGTTGAGGGTTTTTTGTGTGCAGATTTTAACATATATACACATTTATTTGTCACCTGATATATGTAACATACACTTTGTAAAGTGTAGACTGGCCAATACCTGATTGATTTGTGCCAGGGCAGACTGATCGAAGGCGCTGAATGACTTGCCCTTGACCTTCCCAGACGCTAGCCTGGTCTTGTCATACCACTTCTGTATTGTCTGGTTTCTGCAATGTAACAATAAGTCAACTACCTGCNGGGGGGGGGGGGGGGCAAACAGTATTTCATGTGTAACACTTTAACAACACAAATACAATCATACACACAATTGCAAAAATGCATGCATTCTGTTTTCTTCATGGTTGAAATGTATGGTTCTTTTTGCTTGTATTTCCTTTAAAAACAATTAACAGCAAGTTAAATGGGGAATCTAGGTACTATATTAATGCAAAGGCCTGTTAAGACATAACAGACTCCCTTACAACAAGCAAATTCGTTGAATTGATATCCCCCGCCAATTTAGAGCTTTGTCACAGAAAAAAGCATTTTTTGAAGATACAAAGGGCCATAACTCCGTTATTAATAGATGGTGTACAATGCCATTTGGCGTGCATCATCCTCTTATCCATATATATACTCATACCAAGTTTCAATGAAATCCGCCACAGCACTTCTAAGATATGGCTCCGGACACAAAAGTGCCGGACGGACGGACAACGCCAAAACAATATCCCTCCGCCTTTGGCGGGGGATAATAAATACAGAGAATATAAAGTGAGTTTTGAAAAAAGAATTATATAATCCAAGGCAAAGAAACAGATGATTTCCCAGTTTTTGTTGTTGTTTTTTTTGTTTCTTACAAATTTCATCGTTTGGCATGACATCACATTTGAAAAACAAAGCGTTCAAAAATGTTTATCACATAAACATGTGATATGAATAGCCATAGGATAATTGATAAATCTTAAGTTTATACAATAGGCTGTTATACAATAAATTCGGCTGCAATAACAATCTACTCTCACTGTTCTCACATGGGAGGTCCATTTACCAAGAACTAAGGGAGAGGTTATCCTGAAAAAAAAACCCTGACAACAGAAATAACAGGCTGAACAGCAGACTATAACAAACCATGATGCCACACACCAAAACTAAACATAAAACTGCTAGGGGCCCTACAAGAGACCACCAGTTTCATCCTTGCCTCCACACTTCAAGTGTAGTGACAATCAAGATAGACTAGAAATAGTCTACTTATTTACAAGCATGCCTGCATCTCTGTACAGACTCACCTGTACGATGTAAAGGCTTGATGTTGCTTCTTCAAGGCCCCAGGGTACTCGCCGAGGGTGAGTTTCCTCTTGCCCAGCCTCACCGGGAGCCTGGGGTTGGCCTCTGCAGCCATCTCCGCATCAGAGTCACTGGGGATCTCCTCGTCATCATCAGCAGCAGCAGGAGTCTTTGCATTCCTGTAAGAAAAATCAAAGCTGAACAGTCCACCTGAACCAGGCTACAGGTGTATTTGATTCAGAAATTGGACCCCACTAAATTAAAATGGAATAATAACTATTGGTTCTTTAATTTTGATCCATACCATCATTTAATACTGTTTGCAGGGCTTTTCTTCCCTATGTAGTAGGGGCTGTTATATGCATACATGCCAGACGTCCCGATCTCGGCGGGACAGTCCTGCTTTTGGGCCCTTTGTCCCGGCATCCCGATATGAGACGATTTGTCCCAACATTGGTAAAAAACAATGTAAAGTCTATAAGTTCCCAATAAAATTCGCTATTCAAGCTCTGTCTGGCTCAAACTTACCATCGCTAATCCCTTTATTGCCCCCAATTAACAACCCGCTTCTGCTACTTGAGTGGACCAGTGTTGTTTTTGACACCTTATCGGCAATTTATCGTGAAATTATTGACGGTGTTTTTATGATAGGGGTCTCTAATTGCTATCGAAAGATGTATCATACAGAAATAAACGCCAATGACACTATTATCCTGTGTATTATACCACCTAAGGTTATAAAACATGTCAAAACACCGATTTTGTACATCAAACAAATTGAATGCTGACCAAGACGCATCGATGTTTCACATAAATTAACTTTCGTTTTCGACTGATTTTCAGAAAATAATTTGTAACATATTGCATCAATCTCAATTTAGAGTTAATTGACGATTGGTTGAATAAAAAAAGTGCTCGATGCGCTCACATCGCGTCACACGATTTACATACGTTCAAGGGGATATCCCTGTACCGATTGGAAGTCAAATTGAGGCATACGGGGAAAACCCACAATTCAGTTTATGGAGTGTGTTTACTTCCGGAGAATGGAAGAACGCTGTGTTCACAAATTTCCGAAACACATGTATCGTCAAAATTGTGCAGAAAATTGGAGTTTTTGCAAATAATATACTGACTACGGACTAAAGTAAAGGTGAAATGATTGATCCATTATAAGTGTCCTGCTTTTTGGTCAAATTTCCCGACAATTTTTTATGGAATGTCCCGATTTGTACCTGAAAAATTCTTTCATGTATGGTTATATGGTGTAATCCCCTCAGAACAAATAATTAAAATCATGCAGTTTTTCCAGTGACTGATCTTATTACAGTTTAAGGCTCCTTTACATGGCCGTAATCCACCAGTACCCAAGTGTTCCCTAACCCTGTGCCTGGTCTCTCTCCATCAGTTTCCCTATTTTTACTACCCCTGAGTTGCCTACCCCTGTGCCGGGCCGCCGTTCACCAGTACTTGTGTCTCCCTGTTCTGAGCCAGAAGCAGATCCTGTAGGTAGACTAGACTCTCCAGCAGGTGAGACAACACTTTCTGGGCTGCAAATAAAACCAGTCAGAGTAGTGTTAGCAGGCTTTCAAAATGCCTAACATGAAAAAGTATGGCAAAAAAGCGCTCAAATTTTCAAAAAAAAGTAGGGCAAACGTATGGACCATAGGCCATAAAAAGAATTGTTTAATTAATGTTTGATGGATTACTACATGTGTACTATAGTAGCGTTCCAGACATGCACTATTCACATACTTTTATTTGCCTCAGCAGTGAACTCTGTTGATGACTTGGCATATCCGTCCCACACGTCAGTCTGAGGTAGCTGGTTGATCAGAGACACAGCCTTCTGCAGCTTGATTCGGCCTTCCAACAGACTGTCCCATAAACCTGCAGCCATTACAGGCGGAATTAGTGAATACTGTCATAAGAAGATGCATTCTTGATACCTCTGGAGTAAATGTTTGAACACAAATGGCGGTTTTACCCATATTTGACCTTTGACCTTAGTGTGACCTTGTCTTTTGAACTACGAATTAAGTGTGATATGCCGTCTTGAGACAGTGATATGTGGAAAGTTATTTTTAAATTGCTTTATGCAGATGAAATAGTTTTAACTTGAACTGCATGTGTGATCCTCAGCGCTGGGTTAGGGACACTTGATGTACAATATCAGACATATGCACACATGTGCCAGTTCAAAGATGAATGCAAGTTGTAAGGCATTACAAATGTACACATCTGGATATGAATAACAGACCTGCATTCAGTTTACGATGAACTGTAACAAAACACAATACAAGCAATTATTGTGTTAACTAAAAGCATGTAAGACCCCAGTGGACCTACCTAACTGTTGCCTGGCAGCCAGTCCCTTGGCAACCTCATCTCCTGCAGCGCTGGAAAACTTCTGAATACCGTCGTCTGCAGCATCCTCTGTACACAAGAATGTAGCATTCATTTGAGGCTTTATAAATACATGTACCATGGAAATCTGGAATTGGTTTTTGCAAACTGAACACAGGGTTCATCACCAAGCCTACATGAGCAATTGCCTCTTATGCACAAGAATTATCCTTTTCAAAGTTTCAAATTGCCATCATTCCTTTATATTCTGTCAAACCATCTAACGAAAAGTCAGTTATATTTTTATTCTTTGTCTGTTCAGTCATATAAATATTATTTGTGGCCAAAAAGTTTGTAAACATTCATTTAAAAAAAAAAAAAAATGTGTTTGTTAGTATGTCATTATTATGTAATGAATGAATTAATAAAGATCAAAATCAAGACTAAAGCAAATAAGAGGACACATGAAAACATCATGTTTGTAGTAGCTGTGCCTTCCTCAAGTTTGTCAGTAACTGAGTGAATGACTGATCTACAACCTATCAGGCTTTTGTTTATATGCAGATATCTTAAACACAAAGGGTGCAATAACACTGGAAATTGTTTTCATTTAAGCATAACAGGAAATTTGCTGGCCCAATATTATTAACATGAAAAGTGGTTATAATAACCTTTGTTAGGATTTAATATTGCATTGATATTTTATGTAAATAGTTTCTGGAATTTAATTTTACAACCATCAAACTTTGATACTCACCACCAGTGCTTATGATTTCACTTTCCCCATCCTTATCAACATCATCATCATCACCATCGTCATCTTCATCATCATCATCACCACCATCCTCGCCTTCATCATCATCACCTCCCTCCTCCATTTCCTCCTCATCATCATCCATATTTTCTTCATCATCCGCATACTTGCTGTAATCCCCATCATCAACAAACCTGCAAAAATTAATCACCACATGCAAAGATGATTTATATAAACTGTCATGCAAAGTTTGTTTCCCTAAAATATATTATGTCCAAATCCAGTACATGCACTTTGTGTACAACAGTTTTTATCATACAGACATCAACACTAAGCAAAATTTTACTAAATTTATGCATTTGTCCAAACTTTTCACTTTCTACGAGGATAAAAGGTCTCATCTTAGCAAATTTGTTTCATTTATGTTAGGGTCACCCCTGGCTCTTCAAAATATAAAATATTCAAATACTTGTTTATGTAATCACTAAATATTATTTTATATAATAAAACTCGTATAATTTTTCAAGCTAAACAAACGTATGCAATCTTTTATACATGAAGCATGCTTTCTACAACAAAGAAACATAATAAAAAAGACAAACCAATTCTTACGTTAATTCACTTTTGCTGATGGAGCTTATTTTTTTGCTAAAACTTGACAGATCTTCATCATCAATATTTGATGATTCATCACTGCCCTCCTCCTCATCATCATCCTCACTCTTATCATAGCTGTCTTCGTCCATATCATCCTCATCCTGATCACCTTCATCTGAAGAACAAGAAATACAATTTATCAGCAACATGAGAAATTGGGTGGCTAGATGTGGCCAGCGTTGCTACAGACCTCGTTCTTAAATGAGACCATGGAACCTTGAATGATTTTATACCGGACAGGGTAGCAAATTGCACATAAACATTATAACACTTACTTTTATAAAAAGGGGAGCATATTGCAGCACGAACAGATAGATATAGATTCATGCCATGTAATTATGGTACATGTCTTACATTTTATACATTTATTAGTTTAAGGACATGACACACTATTTTATACATTTATTAGTATTAGTAAAATCCCTAGCAGGCTATTGCCCAGAATTAAGAATGTAAAATGGAATTACCAAAGTTTCAGTAGCAGCTAATATTCAGTGAGCATAACAATTAACTGGACATTAAGTTGCAAGGCTTTTTCTTGCTTATTTTATAGCCGCTTCTGGGTCATATTGGGAATGGCAAAAAGTATCCTTTTACACCAAATCCAGTCCAAAAATGCCCAATTCATGCTCTGACTTCAAAATGTTTGGAAATAAGAGGTATTAAGTGTAGAAATAAAGACTTATAAGTTCTTATCATATTACTGATTTGTTTTTGTTAAGAATTTGTAATGTTATTAAAATTTTATTAACAACTATTCAAATGGTATTAATCAAATAATTATAGTACTTTTTAAGAATTTAAAATAAATTGACACTAAAATTCTTTATTTCACGGCTTAAGGTCATGCTCCTAAAATGATGAAAAAATCCCTTAATTGTACCTTCACTGTCAAGGTGTTTTCTAGAAGTTTGCTTTCCAGCATATCTTTTGTCAGTTTCGCTCAAGATAGTGGCTGTTTTCTGTCGTAACCTGCTGGTTTGACTTGTAACTAGGCTGTGTTTCTCATCGTTAATTGTCAACTTGGCAGCAGTGTCTGAAAACACAAAAATGCACAGGATTTAAAAAAAATAAATTTAACAGGAAATTAATCAGGAATACATGTTCTGGCCCTGCTGCAAGTAGGCAAATTGTTTACATGTTCAACACAGACACATAATATTGCTAGTAGTCTAAATAATAAGACATATTGGGTATATTTTGAGCTAATTCTTGTATGGTGAAGAATCCCCATTATGCCCAAACAGTAAATGCTAATTACCTGTAGAAAATTAATTTCACATGAACAAATATTGTGTTCAGATCAAAGTTATAAAATCAATAACAGACTGAACACAAAACATAATTAATACTAATTGAAGATAAGGAGCATGCATTAAGTTGACAATAAAACCGCATGTTAAGAATGAAAGCTAAAAGCATTAGGCATGCTTCATATTGTACACAATACACAGAGCAATATGGTTGGCATAAAAATAAAATTAATGCCTTGCAATTGTAATTTTTTTGTTTCATCATGTCATAACAGGAAAACTGCATCACCTCCTGGCAGCCAGGGAATTCAATTGACTATTGTCAAGCTCTCAAAAGAAATTACTATCATAAGAACAAATGCTCTAAGCAAGTTTCAAGAAAATTTGGTAAAATAAGATTTTTTGCTTGTTTGCAATCTTTCAATATCAAAGTCACATGAAAAAATGCCCCTACCCCCTTGCAGCCATGTTTTAATTGGACTGGAACCATTTCCAAACTCAACATAGTATTGACAGCGATCTTTCTGGCCAATAGGAAAAAGTACCTGTTCCCTACCAATTGGGAAAAATTAGCACAAAAATCCCTGAAATTGGGAAAATTCGCATTGAGAAATTTTCAGATTGGAAATTATGGCTTGGTATAAATTGCAAAAAGCAATTCAAATATTCATTGACATGCATTTCGGCTAGAAATGTTCATTTTTAGTGCTCATTTCATTTGTTCCCATGCAGTCATCGGCCAGATAATACACTTTTGATTCAAAACCCTTTTGCTATAGTCTGGTTGAGTCGTGGGTTATTTTCATAAAGATGTAACATCACAAATATTTTATAAATATATGACTATGAATCATTATAAACATAATTATTAACCTTTGTTCTTTATATCTGTTGCATTTTTTGTGTGTAAATATCAAAATAATGGATTTTGTTGATAGTGTCAAACCGCCATCTTGAAAAAATGTTCGGGTTGAGTCGTGGATTCTAATTGGCTATTCCAATTTCAAGATTTGCATGCTATAAATAGCCTTAAAACTGACATTGCAGGGAAGGTTTATTTCTTGTGAAAAAATGTCATCAGACGATGAAGCATGGAAAATACTCAAAAATAAACAATTTTGTGTTACTAAGAAACCAGGTTTTTTTTCTCCACTTTTTGGGAAGATAGCCCATGGCTTTGGAATTGGGAATTTTATCGGCATTTACAAGAAATTGGGAAAATAAATTCAGTAGCCTTCTTTTTTCGCGCGAAAAGTCCACTGATTTGGGATAAACTAATTTGATATAACTCTTTATAATAATTCAAATTAAAAGAACAAAATCATATAAATCATTATTATATATTTTGTTAGATCAGGTGTCGACAATTTTTTTTCCCAGCAACTTGCCCTGCAGGGCGAGTAGCTAAGAATTGTCACTTGCCCTGCTGAAATATGTACTTGCCCTGCAATTTATTGAAAAAATGCAGTAAATCAGTAAGGCCAAACAAAATAATATGTCTGGTTCCTGTGACATGCCCCCCAAAAATAGGGTAGGTAGGTCGGATTTTTTTAATTTTTTTTAAGTGGTGAGAGACCATTGCTTTTATGCTGTATTTGTAGTTAATTGTTGTGTTATCCTAGCTAGATGTTGTAACCATGCACATATATACTTTCCTGTGTATCTATTGTCACATATTAACAGCTTTTTATGTACTCTTTGGCTCTTTTAGTCACCCTCTGCAGCATGCTAACCTGCCATGTAACATAGCTGTAAGGTGAAGGGTTTGAAGCCTGTAATCCAGTTGTGGGTGATACGAGGCAAACAGTTCCTCATATGTCCAACTCATTTTTATATGCCCCAACCTTCTTTATAGCTTTCTGAAGGTGTCGGCGGCTTTCAATTGTCACCGCTTACAAGCATGTGGACACCGCCATATTGGATTAAGTAATACGTGATAAAAACCGAGTATAACCCAGTGCTTTCCACAGGATTTGCTGGCGCCCCGGGGCTGATAGGGGTGGTTCAGGAGGGGTGTCCCCTCCCGATGTTGATTTTTTTTACTTTAACGTGTCAATTGACGTTCTCTGGTACGTTACAACTCTAAGAAAAACAGCGTCAAAAATCATTTGGTGCGCTATGACTCTTCAAGAAAAGCCCCCAGCTATAAAGTCATTTATAAAGATATATTTTTAGTTGTTTTAAAACTTTCCCGCATTGATAGTAAAATCTCGACTCAAAAGATTCCCCAATACATCCGTATCAACCCGATTCTATTACTGCATACTTACTACTTTTCCAGTTTCTATTCATTACCCGATAATCCCGTATTTTCCATTTTTATAAGCAAATTCTGGTAAATATTGACGATACAATTTCACAACACAAACGTTGCCATTTTTTCAAAAGTATCAAATGTATTTAGGCATAAGTTACTTTTTAAAGATTTGAGGAAATATTCCATCTGATCATGCGTAAATCACATGACGTGATGTGTGCGTGTTTATACAACATTCAATACACTCACGCTTTCCATGCGAATGACGTGACGTTGTACATGCTTCATAATTTTCGCGCCTATTTTATTGAGACAAAGGGCAACACAAAATAAATTTACACTGCCTTTTTGATGCAAGAATTATCATTATGTTACCATCGCATTAACATTTCATTCAGAAGGGTGTTTCGGATTACAAATGCGTTAATATCGACATTCGGGAGTGTATTTCAGATTACAAATTAAATTTTGCTCATTTGAGATTTCAACGAAACCTTAACAGTTGCGTAATGAATTCAATGATAATTTGTTAAAACGCTTTACGAATCGAATTAATGTTTTGACAGTATTATGCATGAACTGCACGATTTCCATAAGGATTACAGCTGGTTGCCATCATCAGTGTTCTAAGTAACTGGCCAAGATTTCTGTTGCAATTACGTGTCAGGGCCCTCACACTACTTTGGGGGAAGGGGTCCGCAGCCCTTAGGAGGGGGAATTTTTGCGGCGTTTCCATTTTTGGGGGGATTTTTTACTTACTCTCTCATTATTACATTTGTACATGTTAGCACTATATTCATTGCATTTTTCATATTTTAGTATATTTGTAAAGATTAAATTGAAATAGAATTGAGATATAATTATCATGATACACATCTTTCTATAAAAAAAAAAAAAAAAAAAAAAAAAAAAAAATTTTTTTTTTTTTTTTTTTTTTTTTGGGGGAATTTTTCCCCCCAAAAGGGGAAAAAAGTATACTTTTCAGGTGGGGGACTGCCACCGAAATTCGGTGGCAGATTTGATAGATTGAGGGCCCTGCCTATATGTCCCCTGACCATATGAAT
>VMBQ01000523.1:32482-53383 GCA_007657795.1 Dreissena rostriformis | reverse complement strand
CATTTGAAAAAAAAAAAAAAAAAAAAAGACCTTTGACCTTGATGAATGACCTTCACCTTCACCTTTCACCACTCAAAATTTGCAGCTCCATGAGATGCACATGCATTTTTTTTTGGGTCACGTAAAAATGAATTTGCGATTAAAAACCTTCACAAGCGAGTATGTTTCTGTGTTGATGTTTAAGAATCATTCTACTGATGTGGAAACAGCCAAATCATGTTAAGTGTGTGTGTACTTAATCGCGCTGGGGCGTACGCATCATCGACTGTATGGCTTCCTTGGAATTCTTGCGGCTTATGGTTGGCGAGGCGTGGGCCTTGAACGGAAAGGAAATGGCTCAAGTACGAATGAATTTGCGATTAAAAACCTTCACAAGTGAGTATGTTCCTGTGTTGATGTTTAAAAATCATTCTACTGATGTGGAAACAGCCAAAACATGTTAAGTATTTGTGTTCTTAATCGCGCATAAAACTGACATGTTTGCAAGATGAAACTACATTAAATTATGAAAATAGGTCAAGGTTAAAAATATATAGATGTTGGAATATCTGTGGACTCACGGACTCTGAACTGAACAAAATGGGAGTTGTTAGATCAATATGACTCATTCTATTAATATGTGTGTTCATTTTCTGTAGATAAGATATAACATACTCTGATTGAATATATCCAATAAACTTATACTTTATAATTTATCCCAAGCCTGAGTGCAATATTCGGATATAAAATTAAAATCCTACCTACACAAAGAGTATTTATTTCTATTGCATAGAAGGCATTATAAAATATAATATTACTGAAAATGGTCATGTACG
Organism: Dreissena rostriformis; assembly: GCA_007657795.1. Taxonomy (NCBI): domain Eukaryota; kingdom Metazoa; phylum Mollusca; class Bivalvia; order Myida; family Dreissenidae; genus Dreissena; species Dreissena rostriformis. Next base: position 52,568 of record VMBQ01000523.1, on the reverse strand, counting down.
GAAAATTTTAAAAGTGTAACAGTTATCGGATACACAATATTCGGATATAATAAAAAAAAACTAGATCTATCAAGACTCACAAACTGTTTTCATTTTACTGCACTTATGACCAAAATAAACATAAAGAAAATGTCAAACAAGTATTACTCAGAAAGTGTAATTATGTTCGGATGTGAAGTGTAATTATGTTCGGATATGAAGTGTAATAGTGTTCGGATATGCTATATAACCTTATATTTAGATAGATGTTCAAAACGTCAGTTTGTTTTGTATAACTGTTAAGAGTCTAGCATGAGTTAATTAAAGTGTTAAATGTTACAAGCACCCAACGTTATTTATATTTGATCATTTATTCTTATTACATTGCAATATTGCCTGTTTTATACATTTAAACGATATATAAAAGATAAAAAATAATACACGCAAAATTAATATTTTCAGAAAGATAATCAATCCGTTAGCACTGAATCGAAACATGTTCTTCGATAGAAGTCAGTGAATAGAAGGCAGCCATATAGACATGTAGAAAGAGTTAAAATAAGAAATAGACAGGTACTTGCTTAACTGTAAAGATTATGTTATAACTGATGAGATAATAATTTAGACAATTTCATTTCATAACAAATTGATGATGATCAGGATGAATATTTATAACAAATTTCGCTATGTTTATTATCCAGTCTTACATAAATGATTGTCCATGCGTAAGCTAATGTCACCGTTATTCATGTAATTATCATTATATCTTCAGACAGATAAGTAACCCGTTTGAGCTGAATTTCCTGTTCTTAGATATAAAGCAGTCAACAAAATGTAGGAGGCAGAAGTTAAGATGATTGATTTTACAGGTACTTAGATTAATTGTAACATCGTTGTTATTTCTAATGATAATAATGATTATCTCTTTACATATGATAATACTAATTACGTTAAACATTATTTTTTTATAGGTATCGCTTACGAGTGTCTCAACAATTAAGAATACATTTTATATTACTTAATTAATACTATCAATTTTAAACTATTTGCATCCTGTGATATTAAAGTAAAGCCATATAAATATGGCATTCAAACAAATAGCTGTTACTTTCCTTAGTCTAATACATAATCCTTCACAATTGTTCAACATAACATGTAAGCGAGATCTGATGAGCATATTTGTCTACAGTTTTTATGCTTAGTTTACTACATAAATACAGACAATCCGTTCTAGGTCGTGCTTGAATTTACGAGCATTAAAGTTCTATAAGTTTGAACTTCAATTCCAATGTCTATAACAGATCTAGTTAAAATGATTGAAAACAATTGTGTTGATACCGACCTGGTACGTAGACTACAAAACACTCGCAATTCGTTTCAAAGCCGTCTTCAATGCACTTGTATCGATCTGGAATTAGTTTCATTTAAATAGAATGTTGTAAGATGCCATCTGTATTAATTTATAGTATCTATCATATTATGGAAGAGAAAGAAAAAACATTAGAAATAAATATAATATGTATATGTATTCAAATCAAGATGAATCGATTTTCAAGCTTATCAGGACTTAAACATTGACATAAAGGCTTACAAATTTCCATCCACAATGACATATTCATTTATTCTTTCAGATCTAGTAAATGTACTATAAATTCCGAATAATTCTCCGGTTAAAACATGTATTATGCAGTTGTTTCCCATGGATAATTATGTGTTTTGGGAACATACAGATTTTTCTTAAATGAAACAAATTATCACGCACGTATTTTGCCATATATTTTCAATTACATACACGGCAAATGTCTCTACATATTCAAGGTCTTAGAAAACTCCAAAAATTAAAATGACGAAGGGACGTCTTAAGTGTCTCATTTATATGGAACATTTTAAAGTTTCGTTTAAAACACAACTTAACAGCTAAATGTTGATAATTTGTATCATTCCAAAAAATAGATTAAGAGTTTTATTTTGCTCTTTAAGAATTCATGTGAGTTCAAATTTTACATTTTGCGAAAACTGATCTAAATTTATGCTGTTAGTGTGTTTTACACATGATATGACCCAGTTTTAAACATGGTGTAGATATGGTAAAGACAAACATTAGGCTATGCACCTCGCTATTCAGTTACAAATCCAGAATGTTTATAGATAACGAACTGATAACACAGTTTTATGGCATATAACCCAAATTTAATCTTTACGAAGTTATTGTCACGATAATACAAGTTTCATTAATATTAACTGACAGATATTGCTTGTAGAATGGTTACACAGTTTCTCTAAGATTTGACCTGGGGACCTAGATTTTACCCCACAAAATCCAATTTAGGTCTAGATATTGTCAAAACGCTTGCTCAATTCCATCAATTTTAAGACAAAACTGTGGTGTCTAAAGAGTAAACATGGGCTTTCTATATTTGGCGTGGTGACTTAGTTTTTAATTCCATATGAGTCAATTCCGTGGTTCGTTTATATATTCTCAATATAGACATTCTCACAAAAATAAATCAAGATCGAGTTATACATTTGTCTGCTAGACTGGTAACAGGGTTTAACCTGGTGACCTAGTTTTTTTAACCCTCTTTTATCGGAAAATTGCATGTGTATAATTTAAATAAACATTCTTCCCAAGAGCAATAAAATTAAATCAGGAATATTTCTTCTGCATCGGTAACAAGGTAGTTTTTTCTAAGATTTAACAAGGTGACCTTGACGTTAACAACACTGGACTCTAATTAGAAGTTGGCCAAGATATTGTCAAGATATTGTTTCGGACAAATTTAAATCAAGATTTAGCCACAGCTATGGCCTTTAAAGTGGTAACTAGGTCAATTTTGAAAACGCACGATGCATGACAAACGACGACGGACATAGACTGACCGCATTAGGTTACCTTGAGCTGATTCATGTACATTACTCGTGAACGTCTGAATAAAAAGAGAACATCCAATTTGACCTTATTTTGTCTTGAATGAAAATGCAAATGAACATGTCATTTAGAAGTCATACCTTAATAAAAATGGTAGAGTGTCGCGCTTCAATATTGCAATATGTGTGTATTTGTTCATACTATCGTGATTTACATTATGTACACATCATTACCACATTATATATTTCCGATCTATAAAACAATAAAGCCCGCATTTAATATAATCATTTTTTAATATCATACAAATGGCATATGTGTTGATGCTCCGGGTATAATTGCAGTAAAGACAACTCGATCTAGCATGACATTTACCACTTACCATCATACGCCTTTGTACATAATGTCCACTGTTCTTCCGTAGATGTGTGTTTCATCACAAGCAGTGCATTAACGTGTATGTGTTTCGATGTGTCGTAGTATGAACACAGTTCTTCGATTCGAGGGCCTGAAACAATTAATCTGAGACGAAACACGTAAACATATGTTGAACCTTTTTCGTCTCCGTTTTGGTGATTATTTATAATACGCTTAAAATTTGATATTGGTATTTAAATACATGCTTTTTGCAGGAAATATATTGGGAGTATGTGTTCATTGTCGGGGTATTACGGTATTACCATGAAATAATTTATCATGGCCTTGTTTGTAAGCATGTGCCGCAGATTCAAACTAGTCCAGGATATTTGCAAGACATTCTGATTAAGTTTATTTAAAAAAAATGTATTTTCTAGAGCGGTAACAAGCTTAATGTTGACGACGCACACCACACGCCGCAAACCGGACACCGATGGACGGCGGATGCCAGACATAGGATGATCACTATTGCTCACCTTGAGAACTTTGGAGCTTAACATGCCCAGAGCCCTGGCAGCCATGTTTTTTAACGGAACAGAATTGTTTTCGAACTCGGTCGTGATATCATTTAGACAAATCTTCTGATCACTTTTCATGATGTTTGTGCAAACAATTGACTTTAAGAGTGTTCACACGCTATCTATCTTGTGGCATAGTTTTTTTACCATCCGTGGCCCATTTTCGAACACAACTGAGATAACAAGGGACAAAATGTTCTGACCAAGTTTCATGAAGATTGGGCAACAAATTGGGCTTCTAGAGTGTTCATTAATTTAATGTTGACGACGAACGGACGAATGAAAGGTGATCAGAAAAGCGTACCATGAGAACGTCGTGCACAGGTGAGCTAAAAACGTGAATTGGTTGACAAAAGTATATATGACCAGTGAAAGTTATCATTTTCAATGACTCACCAGTCAATAAATGTATAATGAGCATATGTCATTTTTGTTTGTATGACGTATTGTTTAGATTTAAAGTAAACAAAAAACACAAACAAAAATATGTCAAAATGCACGTTTTTTTTAAACGTGCATACTTTCTATGCCTGCAGACAAACATTAACACTTATTATTACAGGTAAAATTTAATACTGTAGGAATACCTGCGGGTAACTGTGTTTGGACTGAAATGTGGTTTCACTTGTATAATTTCATATTTATTGTACTATTAAAATTACTGATCATTATAGAAGAGCTTTCATTTCATCCTCATATAGTGTAGCTGTTGTTAATTATGATTGTACAAGACTAAATTGTATCAATAAAAATGAGCTCATGTTTAAAAAAGAATATTCAAAATTATTATTATATCTATAAATATACATTTACAAACTTATTAAAAATTTTTTTTTCCCAAAACGCGCCAATAACGCGCTAAAATTCCCCTTAAAACCGGCTTTTCGCGACATATTTCCTCCTCCCCCAAGTCTGGAAAAACTTCTGAACAGGTCGACCTTAAAACAAATGGTTATGTTTTGTACAGTACTGTCGTATTACCGTGCTTAGTAAGATATCTAACTAACATGCACCCAGTTATATATTTCTTTGTCATGTGTTATATATGGAATGATGGGCGTATTTCTTTTTGTCCTTTATAAACCAATTAAGATATAATCTTCATAAGAACAAGTAACGTTCGGTCAATAAATTTGTTTGCTTTGGAATTATTTGATGAAAATGCCACCCAATAATGTGTGTATTTCTTATTGAAAAAACACAATTAACTCTTGAAAAATACATAGTTAAATGTAAGCATTTATTATTTTATCGCAACAGTTGTAGGATGAGAACTGCTTCAAAATATTAATATATATCCTAAAGAAATGTACACATACGTGTTTGCAAACAAGGATAGTCTGGCTTCAGCTAAGCATAAGAAAAACAATTTCAAACAGACAACAAACAAACAAAACAGTTCAAATTGTGGGTTGCAATATTTTTTAGAACCGTTAGCAGCAACGGCATATCTTACTCATATATTCCGAGAACGAAATAGGAAAAAAAAACACTTTATGTGTTTATTGCTAAAGACATACTTATTGTGGCATACTTTCGTTGTTTTCGTACTTTGCAAATTATTTGCAATCTAAGGATGCTACATTAATACGTTGCTTGTAAGAGTTTCAGTTAAACATATCCACAAAAAGCTCATACTCGTTATATATTTACTTTTTGAACAATCTGTGTAATAGTTTTAGGTGCTTTATGTGATCATGCGTGGAACAAATTAACAACGAACATAATTTCAATATAACTTCATTTTATACGCAATAACAACAAATAGAAATTTGAAATGTTATGTTCAATATTCAGATTGTTTAAATAACCAGGGTTCAAACAATGATCTTCATATGTTCAAAAATGCTGTTAAATTGAAGTATAATGCCACTGCATTGATATATCACACACAATCAAAGAAATTGAAAATGTTTATGTCCCCAAATGCTGTTTCTAATAGTTTCACTGGACCAACTTCTTATCTAATCATACATGTATTAACACCTTCAAAAGACAATGCTTTGTTTACTAAATGCTTTTATTATGTGCATTAGTTAAAATAACTATAACTTGACAACGGGGTCTGCATAAAGAACATTGATGCAGAAGGAACGCTCGTATATGGGTGGAAAACAGAACAGAGATAAACGTTTTATAAATCAGTATATATATTTTTTTCAATAAAGCAATACGCAAGATACATCATTATAAAATCAAGTATTAAGTTAACAAACACTATAAGCACTTTTTAAACAAAGCTGATAGACTGATGTATAATGCCCCCCGAATTGAAATTACGCAAAATTAACGTATTTAGAAATGGTCATAGCACTAAACGCTACTTTAAAATATAAACAAAGTACTAACAGTACTGGTGTGACGATGCTTTTGAAGAGGATGGTTATAAAAGCATAAATTTAAGTTTATCTACATCACCATAATTGTGTATGTGGGTACTAAAATGTTGGGTACGAAAACAAATTGGGTACGAAAATATTATGGCCAAAAAATTGGGGTAGGAAAATAAATTATGTACGAACAAAAATTTGGGTAAGAAAAATAATTTGGGTACGAAAAAAATTTGGGTACGAACAAAACTTTGGGTACGAAAAAAGATTGGGTACGAAAAAAAACGTGGGAGTACGGGGAAGTAGTACCCGTGGGGAACTTGACCCGTTCAGCGAAACTGGGAGGCGGGTTACATTCTCGATCAAATCTAAAAATAACTACATTTGGGGTTTTTCCAGCGTCACAGCGTTTGAAGTGCCACCTGGCAGTTTCGTGTCTGGTTCCTGTCCCGAACCTCTCCTCGATAAATTTGAAAGAGGACGGGAACCAAGCTGCCTTTACCTTTATCAATGATAATCAGCGAGGTATGCCGATTCAGAAAATTTAGCTAACTCAATCGGACTGGCTCGGTCTTTTAGGTAGGTCGCCATTGTGAAGAATTTGTTCATGGTATGATAACTTAGACGAAGCTTAAGCAGCATCGTCAATCAAAGTACTGACAGTACTGGTGTGACGATGCTTTTGAAGAGGATGGAAATAAAAGCATCAATTTATGTTTATCTACTTCACCACAATTGTGTAATTTTTATTGCTTGTCATTTATCCGCATCCTTAATTTAAGATTTGGCATAACTGCAGTGTACATGGACTTTTAGACAATCCACAGTTCTTTGTAAAACTTTATTAAGAACAAGAGGCATACTTCTGCAAAGGAGCCATTCAGAGTTTTGGCCCTTAGTCATGCATCGACCCCGATTAAGTATGTTAAGTTTCAAGTCAATAGTTTAATGGTTGTGGTGCAATAGTTTTCGTTCTTGGACACTACACTCTCCTTCAATGAGATTTATTTACCTGAAAGTCTCATATTTGAACCTACAATTCTTTTGGGAGTAATGGTACAGACAACAAATGGATAAAACAGCAACAATATGCTAACCCATAATTTTTCGAGGAGCATAATTAACAATTCAGGATGCGACGTGACGGGTCATGCTAAAAGAATTCCTGTGTTAGCCCCCAAACCCAGTTTGAGGGGGTATAATAATAGTCAATTTTGTTTTCCTTCTTAAAAGAATTGTCATAGATAATTGGCTGAGGAATATATCATCCAAGACTACTACTTTTGGGAAGCAAACACTAATGGCCACTGTTAAATAGGTCAAAAAGGAAGAAGATATAAAAGTTGCTAGTTTTCATTTATTTTTATTGATAAATAAGGTTTTGTAACAAAATATACTATACATAGATGGCTTTAACAGCCCAATGTGAATTTGTTTTCGTACCCACATTTTTTTTTGTACCCAAAATGTTCATACCCACATTTTTTTTCCGTACCAATATGTGTAAAATGTGGGTAAGAAAATTTTGGGTACGAAAAAAAATTTGGTACGAAAAGTTTGGGTACGAAAAAAATATGCCAACAAAAATTGGGTACGAAACAAAATTTGGGTAAAAACCAAAATTTGGGTACGAAAAAAAATTTGATACGAAAAAAAATTGGGTACGAAAAATTTTGGGTACGAAAAAAAATTGGGTCCCGAACATCTCGATAAATTTAAGAGAGGACGGGAACCAAGCTGCCTTTACCTTTATCAATGATAATCAGCAAGGTATGCCGATTGAAAAAGTTAAGCTAACTCATTCGGACTGGCTCGATCTTTTAGGTAGATCGCCATTGTGAATGATAATCAGCGAGGTATGCCGATTGAGAAAATTAAGCTAACTCAATGGGACTGGCTCGGTCTTTTAGGTAGGTCGCCATTGTGAAGAATTTTTTAATGGTATCATCACTAAGACGAGCTAATGAAGCAGCATCGTTAAAAATAACCAAAGTCACAATAATAAGTCTATGAGCACTGTCGAACGCTATTAAAACATTATACTGAACGCTGTTCTTTTCACCTTAATTAAATAATGAAACGACAGCGAGGTCAGCATAAACAATTTTGCGTCAAAAAAAACAATCATATTTTAAATCTAAAGCCTCAATTTGTAACAATGTATTTTAATTATCTGTTGCATGGCGTTCACATCCATGATGCGAATGTTAATATTTAGAGAGAGACTTTCCGTGTAAATATGTTGAACATTACTCGCTTGTCTTGTGTAAGAAACGAACACGCGCAGATAAAACGTAAACATTTCTCCAAAGTCTGCACAGTGAACTTAAACGACTGGCATTATTTTAATTTTCAAAATCAAATGCAGAACAATATAACCAAAATTAGCGCAATACATAGCTCATTAAACTCCATTAACCTCTATACTTTCTAGCATGCGATATTCAATTTCTATGAGACATGCATGAATGGTAGCATATTAAATCTATATCTATTTTAAATCTAGATTTAATACTTGTCGCACATTTTAGCACCCTCTACCGTTCCCATACAACGTGCTCAAAACACTGATATAAATGGAAAATCATATACGGTGTTTAATACTTCCGGTTTGCTATATTTACAAAAGATGTATTGTGCTAATTTAATTAACTGTAAGTCTGCTGAAAAAACGAACACAGAAAACGACGACATTGGTATAACTCCGAAGTATGTACTCAGTAATAAAATAAAAAACATACATCTTTCGATTAAAGCTATATCAAATCAAGACAATTTTCAAGTATCGAACTAACCGCTTTAGTTTTACACACTAATTAAAAAATTTCTATATCTCGGAGTCGCATATCTGGAAATTATTTTGTATTTGTCTTGAGATCTTCTGTAAATTATGCAATTATGTAAATATCTAAAGTTAAGATATGACTTAAGGATTGTTACACAAAACTATTTGCAAAGATATTGCTTCTGGAAGAAAACGAAAACCCGTCTTAGCCTTAGTACTGCAATATATATGTATATATAGTCTACACTTAGTTCAATGCTGAACACAGATTTGAAAACGTAATTTTCTCAAATAAAAATTAATATTTTTTTGTCAGGTTTGTACATGTTGCCCCAGCAGAAATCTGTTTGTCGTACCAATCAACAATTTATTTAACATTGTTATTGAAAAAAATACAATATCTTGCGTACTACCTCGAACTAAAGTCTTAATGACAGAGAACCAGCTATTATCACTAAGTGGGCATCAGTTTCGCATAATAGATTCAGACCGATGGTCTGTAATAATGGCATTTCAACGTAACTCTGGTGTAAAAGGGTAGAAGAGTATTATTCATTAGGAGAGGTATTTGTATGCCTAATTTACGAAACAAAATCGCACCGTAATCGTTCCATTTGATGCACATGTCATATAAAACACTTCCCCACAATGTCTGAGATATACGGATACCCTTCAATTGAAACTTCGAAAGGAACGCTAATGGTTGTTTTGTGGTCAATTGGTTTTCCGAAATAAAAAAGTGTGTGTCGTGATTATCAATCTCTGCGGTTGCATTTGTTTTGATATTGTTTTTCAATAATTTCTGGTATATTGTTTTGAACGACGTCATCAATTAAAAGTCCCGCGTAAGCACTAAGTATTTACACGTAAGAAGGAATGTATTTCCATGTAAACCTTTAAACTTGTATGCATTCTTACAATTGCATAGCAATGACTATTTGTGTGATTGTTAAAAGACAAACAACCAACGCTGTGAGGCATATCATATTTGTTCCAAAATGGTCATAACTCCATGATATCCTCAAAGAAAACCTGGACGCTTCCCGCAACTTTAAGAGTTTTCTTTGTTTAACGATTTAAAAAACTTGAGAAACATAAAAGAAAGGTACCGTACCAATGTTAAACAAAACACCATTGGTTTCATTTGATACGTAAATAGCTTTGTTTTTATAGTGGAAACTAATATATGACATTAAGATTTTGCATTAAATTAGTATTAAAATGTATGTGTATGGTAATTTAAATCAATCAAAGTTTCATCTCGGAATAAAATTAGAATTTGTTTTAAAACAATAATATACAAATTCTAAATAACCATCCACAAACAAGGTATTAGACTTTTTGGATATCTAGATATTCCCTACCAATTGCATTAGATTACATGGTGACAATCAATGTTTTATGTAATGTGTATTGCATAGAAAATATCATTGAACGTTAAGATCTTTCCAAATATACTTTAGGATTTGAACTATTAATTTTATTTTCAACTAAGATGTATGTGAGACAATGCAGCTGCTGCATTTTATCATCGCTGCGAGGCCCTTAATTTATTGCAATTTACCATCAATCGATAAATAACACTAGTTATCGCCTGTGAACGGTCTAAGCAAACATAGCATTAAGGGTTCAAACCGGTTATGGAGAACACAATCTCACTCTTTAATATCATATAATGTAAAAAAAAACATTAACCTCGTTGAATTGTATGTAAGCTTGGGGACTCCAGAAGTGAAATTGATTGGTATATTTTGAACGCGTGGTATTTTCGCACCAATCAAAGAGATCTAAACCGCTGAAAACTAATGCGTTCCAATTAAACCTTATAGTTTTGAGTTTAGATACAGATTTGTCAATGTTAGTTTAAGCAGTTCTTTTAAATTAAACTCGAATTTCTCCCCTATGTGTCATGTTTGTTATATCTGACGGGACAGCTTTTATAAGAAAATGCACATCTCATGTAAACTTTACCTGGATCGACCAGCAAAAGATGAACCACGCAGCTTTCCTCAAAGAGATCAATGAAGCAAAGTTGTATTCTTTGATGCTTCCGCTGAAATAAACACAATTCAGTTTAATATATACAACATAAAAGGCGAAAGATCGCCGTGGTGTAGTGGATATGGTGTCCGCCTAGCGATCGGGTGGCTTTCGATGCAATCGGGCTAAAATAAACAGATTTAAACTAAAGGACGACACTATAGTATCATACAAATGCAATATTTCACTTTGCAATCACTACCGTTCGAGTGTCACTAATGCGGTTCCATTGCCGTACCGTTACATTTATTTAGATATTCATTCAGTTTTATATTGACATTTACTTAGTTATGGCTTCTGACAATACCTAATTCAAAGGAACTCCAAGATAATGGCGTGAAAATGTTTAACATGTGCAATAACCATGCCATGAAAAAAGGCTTCTAACTTAAACGGCCATTTTTTCAAAATTTAAGTAAAATTGGTGGCAGTTACAGTCAATCGAAGTATTTCATCTCCGCCATATTCACATGTACTTTAGACATTTTAATCAATTATTTTAATATCCAAGAAATGTTTTTTGCAAAGAAGATTTTTAACATATTCAAAGTTCTTTGATTACTCATAAATGACTATTTTCAATGACCATGTTATGGAGACGTTTTAAAGGCGACGTGACCATTTTAATTGTGTAATTGCTCTTTCTTAATGTTCTCAACTGGTTAAAATGGATGGGCATGATGTAAGCTTAAGTACGTTTGTAAACTAAGTCCAAAAAGTATTGTTTTAATTTGACCACATGAACTGACTAATGTTTGGGCATATGAGTTTAAAGCGAACCGGGTCATAGGAATGGTCATGGTTCATGAAAGAAATAATCGCATGCAGCATTTTGGTGACACTTATCGATATACCTTGTTCCGTTTGCAGCCATGTATAAATGAAGACATGTTTGAAATAAAAACTGTTAACGCTTGTTCTGTTTCAGTGTCGCACTTATTCTTTGTATCTTGTAAACTCCTTATGAAACTCTCCATTTCTGTCAACTCAAATTCTTTCTGGAAAACACGCAAACATTTGGTTTAAATTGACAATAATAATCAAGCATTTGTGGTCTGATACCTCATTAATAAGTATATCATAACATATTACCTTTTCATGCATGCAATCCTTGACAGGTTTACCGTTTTTCAAGAAAAATCCGGACGGTTTATGACAATTGCTTGGCAGAAAGAATCGTAGCTTGCAGCACAACAAACGCTTCGAGTTCCAAGCCAGCAAGAGTTTTTCTATGTTGTCAACCTCTTCGAAACACTTGGGACCCGTATCATAAACAATACACAAGCAATCGGCATTTTTGTCTGGTCGTGAGATTGACTTTTGTTGCACATTAAGTTGTTCTCCCAATAAGTCTGCAATGTTTGAAATTAAACTTGACTATATAACTATAGACGCGAACATTTTAATTTAAATTGCAAAGTATTGTAAACGCTTGATATATCACATAAAAATAAGAAGTGGTATTTGTGAAACTCTTAATATATAAACGCTTGTTTCTTAAACAAAGACCATGTTTTGAAATAATTAAGTGTCCATGTGTTAGTTCTGTATATGTGATACGCATATCACCATATTGTGCATATTAACGATGTCCATGTAAGGATACTCGCTAAAAAAAACACAGTCAGATACAATAATGGAATTGTTCCATGTACTAAACCGCACCAACATGTAAATAATGGAATGAATAATTGAGTTTGAATATCGCTGTAAGGGCGATGCTATCAAAAATGTTACATGTTTCCGAACATTAAGTAAGAAACAGACATTGAAACATTCAAGACTTAAGTAAGACTTTAGTTTTAAATAAAATCTTACATGGAACTATTTAAACGTCGAATATAAAGAGAAACTAAAATTACTTTAACTATGGCAATATGAGACTGTACGTGTCACTTCAATTGATTTTCTAGGGAACAATAACACTGGCTTTAAAGATAACTAATTGATATATCTGTAATGCATATTGATTAATGTGTATGTGCAAGTGATATCGAAACTTCAGCAATGTAATTGAACATGATTCAACGTGTACTATTAAAATAAATACGCATATCACCATATTGTGCATATTAACGATGTCCATGTAAGGATACTCGCTAAAAAAGAACACAGTCAGATACAATAATGGAATTGTTCCATGTACTAAACCGCACCAACATGTAAATAATGGAATGAATAATTGAGTTTGAATATCGCTGTAAGGGCGATGCTATCAAAAATGTTACATGTTTCCAAACATTAAGTAAGAAACAGACATTGAAACATTCAAGACTTAAGTAAGACTTTAGTTTTAAATAAAATCTTACATGGAACTATTTAAACGTCGAATATAAAGAGAAACTAAAATTACTTTAACTATGGCAATATGAGACTGTACGTGTCACTTCAATTGATTTTCTAGGGAACAATAACACTGGCTTTAAAGATAACTAATTGATATATCTGTAATGCATATTGATTAATGTGTATGTGCAAGTGATATCGAAACTTCAGCAATGTAATTGAACATGATTCAACGTGTACTATTAAAATAAATACGCATATCACCATATTGTGCATATTAACGATGTCCATGTAAGGATACTCGCTAAAAAAGAACACAGTCAGATACAATAATGGAATTGTTCCATGTACTAAACCGCACCAACATGTAAATAATGGAATGAATAATTGAGTTTGAATATCGCTGTAAGGGCGATGCTATCAAAAATGTTACATGTTTCCAAACATTAAGTAAGAAACAGACATTGAAACATTCAAGACTTAAGTAAGACTTTAGTTTTAAATAAAATCTTACATGGAACTATTTAAACGTCGAATATAAAGAGAAACTAAAATTACTTTAACTATGGCAATATGAGACTGTACGTTTCACTTCAATTGATTTTCTAGGGAACAATAACACTGGCTTAAAAGATAACTAATTGATATATCTGTAATGCATATTGATTAATGTGTATGTGCAAGTAATATCGAAACTTCAGCAATGTAATTGAACATGATTCAACGTGTACTATTAAAATAAATCAATGGTTACTCAGGAATAGTCCGCATTTGAATCTTGAATGCAAACGTTAAGTCATGTACCGAAACGTATTTGAACATCAATTTGAAATTGAAAAATTCATTTAGCCCAGAAAATTAACGCTTGCATAAATCAAAATCACATCCACAGAAAAATATCGTCAATTTCTCTACATGATCAGCGGTTATTTATTTAAGCCAGCACTTTTGCATTACTCACTTCATAACCATTAAAGGAAACATTCAACACAATGTTGATTAAGAGCAGAAACAACATGTAATGTCCTTTCGTTTTTAAATAACACATTTTAAATTTCTGGCCCCGACTTCTCGAATATTCTTCAGTCTCTTTTAACAGGATTAACTTCAAAACTGTATCTTCTAATTGCCATGCAGTTAACAAACATTTCTGTGAAATTTCAAGCTTTGAATTAACATTGTACTTGTAATAAATAGTATAAATACTATTTTATGCAACAGCAATCGGGCCTGGTAATTACATTTTGATCCAGCAAGAAAATTACAACAAACTTACACAACTGTTGTTTTTCTTATTGTTTTACTTTAAATGAAGTCAATAGTAAATCTGTACATACCAGCAAATCTCGGAAATAGGATCGTTTGTATCAGGGCATCATAGTCGTTCACAGTCGTTGACAAAACCTCGTATGTGTGTTTGGACGTGAACGGTGTTGGAAGTACAATGTCAAAACGAAATGCCACTTTGTATGAGTAATTGAAGGCAAGGCATTCATTTTGCCAATTAATTTTGATCAAGCTCTTTTCAGGTTCCATGCCACGCAGAAGCCCGTTTTGTCGATGTATCTCAATGTAATGCGATAACGAATCGCTTGTAATAAATGGTCCATCTATGCGACATTCACAATCCCGTGAAGCACATTTGCCACCTGAAGCTTTCACCGTGAAAGCCTGTACCAACAACTTCGTAAAAGGACTTCCTTCGTTTAGTAAAGATATTGCCGTATCCGTACTAGCAGTTGCGTTGAATTGAATGAGACGTTGTTCTTCGTTTACTCTGATTCTTTCTGGCTGGCAACAGTCCATGAAAGCTATGACTTTTTTAATGTGTGTACATTTTTGTATGTTGCTGTTTATGTGTTGCATGCTGACATATTCGTTCGTGCCAACTTTAAATCCGTGTTTGCCGTGGTGTCCTGAGACGAGAAACACCAACGTGTGAAGATTGTGTCTGATAATCGTCTTAAATGCATCATCAATCCGTGCTGACATAGGCTCTGTTGTTTGCGTTGCCGAATCAATTGTTATCACAGTGCTAGAAATATAATAAGACATACGTACATTGCACTTATATAATTAACCATAACAATTTCGTATGCTCCAGTCAAATATTTGTCCATGTTTCCGTCAAATAAGGCAAAAATATATTTAAAAATAAACTGTTTACTATGTGCATCCATCAGTTTTTAAGTTCCATACTTTATGGTATTCAACTTTTAAAATTGAAATTATAAATTTGTGTAAATATATGAAGGAAGGAAGCTCTAGCCGTTATATATTCTATCACAAATAATATTGTCAACGAATACTAAAGTAGTTGCTTACTGACAGTTCAATGATAGATATTGTACTACGGTTATTTAAAGTCGTACTCCTTTGTTAAATATTCATTTCCTAAAAGTGTTAGATTACATTTTATTATTACTCATACGTTGTAATATAAAGACACATAACAATATTTTGTATTATATTTTGTGTATTTAGACGATGTACATTTGTAGAAGTCTTAATAAACTGTCTGTCCTGTTCTGTTCTAATTTGCAATCATAATATTGTGTTATGATGTTTGCATTTGGGCACTTTTAAAGATTGTCTTTGGATAGCTGGTAGCAGTACGAAGTGCAGAAACATATGCCTGTTACTGACTACTACCCAACATGAATCAGAGGTAGCGGGATATTGGCCGTAGAAAGGATTGCATGACCAATCCTCACACACGCTATATATCAGCACAGTTTGGATCATATAATGAAATCAAACTCATAGGCATAAACATTAATCATCCTCAAGAAGTTGTTTATATCCAGTATTCTATTACACTGTTCCTGATTGGTACTTTATAAACTTGTTAACGAGCGTTATTCTGATTGGTGTGTACTTTAAACTGCACATGGAGGGATAATGCATATTACTGTTATGTTAATTGAATAGTGCTTTGTAATGTACATGTATATTGTATGTCTCGTGTAAACATTTTCCAAACATAAAATAAAGTTTTGATGTTCGTTTAATACTGAACTAAAGTATAAAGAAACTAGTTCATATGTAAAAGAAACAAACAAAGCAAACACAAATACTCCAGTAAAGAAATCGTAATGGGTGTCATTGTATTGCTATGACAATGATAGTATAGAGAAACTAAAACCGTTTCAATATTTAAATGAGTTGCCTTTTATTCAATGACCCGTATATGTTGGTTTTAATTTTAATTGGAAACACGTTTAGGTTACTCGTAGTTTCAAATAAATTAAAAATGACACGAAAGCTGGTGGTAAAATGAGCATCTCCTATCACTATTGCCTTATAAGAACTATTTACAAACTTCAAGTGTCTACTATTAAGTTGACCTTGAACGACCGGCAGACATTGTTGTTTCACTCAAAACATTGTCAATATATTATGATTAATTGAGCTAGAATATTTCGAAATATAATACTGCAACCTTCAGTTATTGTAAATATAAGGAATATGCAAACACTCTAAGTGCCCACTGTGACCAAAACTTTAAGCGACCGGCATGATTATTTCCACGTCAAAATTATGTTGCTATGATGATCATTTGGAAAAAATTAATCTTAAATCCATTGAAGCACAGAAAAGTGATGGACCGGAAAAAAAACACGCACTTTCATTTTATCAACAAAAAGAATATGAAACAACTTAAAGTGTACCCTGTGACCTTGGCCTTGAAGCGAGCTAGATGTCACGTTAAACGTCACCTTGATATGATAATCATTTTATCATTTCGAAATCCCATAATGCACGACAAAGTTATGAGCAGGACAGGAAATGTAACTTTTACTTAATACATATTAGGAATAATAAACACTCAAACTTAGCGACACGGTTGATGTACGCGACACGTCGTCTGAAAATGGTTATGTGAGCCAATTACTCTCGAAAGCCCATCCTGCACGGACACACACACACACACTGTATACATGTCAATAGAAATATGCAAAAACTGCAAGTTTCAACTTTGACCTTAAAGCGAGCGACACTTCCTGTTGCAAGCGACACGTGTTCTTGCTATAATGGTTATTTTTGCCAATTCAGTTCTGAATCCCTTAATGCAAGGCAAATGTATGAGCCGGACACATGCATATACTTTGGCTATATACAGAAATAGAATATGCAAGAACTCCCAAGTGTCTTCTGTGACCTTATCCTATAACTGGCGAAGTGGTTGTTGCACAAGACACGTAGACTTTATATGATTTATATTTTGAATTACAATCATGCATTACCAAGTTATTTGTTGATCCGAACATGTCCTTTACATATAAGGAAGATGCAAAACTCCAAATGTACATGATTTTGCATGATGATTATATGTTCATTGCAAATTCCCAGGATGTACAACAACGTTATGCGCCGGACACGAAAATTCCCACAAAACACACAGACACACGGACAGGGATAACATTATATGCCCTTCCGCCATTATCATGTGCATAAAATCAACTTTCTGCAAACTATATTCCTCCACACAAGAGGTAAAATAGATGCGTGTGCCATTTTGGATTATGCCCTTAAAAAAAAATAGGCTACACAGCTTAAAACAGATTTTTCAGAAAAGGAAATGTTGACGTTCAAATATGTTGTATATAAAGACCTCTCATAGATTGTTATAAATAAATAAAAAAAACACCTTCATTGGGATTCATAATATTGCTTATGATGGATTTGCCTTCATTTCATAGAGCCTCACAAAGTTTCAATGTGGTTATTGTGTCAATTTACCACTTGAGATATTAAATTGGTATTCATTATTGCATAGCTGTTTAATTTAAAATTAAATTGAAACATTTTCTCTTAACATTTATTGCACTTTCATTTGCATTGTAGTGTAATCATGTTATTAAAAATACACTTAATGTTTCGTGATTAAATTTGGGCAAAGTGTGAGATTAAAGATTCGTTAAACTGAACGTCAAGCATAGTATTTTTTATGTTGGTAACATGTTTTTGTCCTGTGACAAAATTTCTCAAAAGATAGATTAACCTTGGTGTGATGATACGAAAAACCTCCTGCTGATGTAATTGGGATTTCACTTTGTTGATGTGTGTTACCGACAGAAAACATTTAACGAGTTATAATGTCTTATTTATTCAAAGAAATACATATACATATTTTATAATTTATTATAATTAGGTTATAGTTAAACATTGCTTTAATTAGTTGATTTGAAAATAACATCATGTACTCTTAGACTACAGGACTGGTAAAGGTTGCAAAAAAACACATTACTACACATCTTTGATCATTATTTAATCATTGTTCAATTAGCCAACGTATTCGCTTTTTTTAATGAATGACTTCGTTAAGAATGTGTAAATAGGACCATATGTTTCCTCTTGGGCAAATAATAAATAAAGAAAGATTATTGTTGTAATGAATAGGATGCTTTACATTTATAAGAAAAGACACTTTACCTTACACACATTGATGGTAGAACCTTCGATGATATAGCATGTGCAAACATATTCACATCATTTTGAAACGAATTGTTGTCTTCGTCGAATCCAGCTATTAAAATGGCACCCCATCCATCTCCTAAAACAAGTGTTGTTAAGAGGTTAATGTTCAAATCAAGATTAATGCAAATGAAAGTAAAATGCATTTTATAATATTGTGTGAATGTTTACAGAATAATAACCAATACGTTAATCATGGTGATATCAAATACATATTATATAACAGCCTAGAAGATGTGTTGAATTTTGCTAGGATTTACCTATGATGGATTTGATCTCGTTATCGCACTCCTGACACTTGACTGGAATTATGTACGAATTCCTCATGCAGGCACAACATATTTTGATTTTTGTTGCGCAATCAGAATGATTTATTTCTGATATTCGACGGAAGGAAAGGTTTTCTGAAATACAATTTTATTACGTCTGCTGACAATATGATTAAATTCATGTGTTAGTCTGACATTTTACCTACCTAACCTGACTACCTACTACCTTCCATTCTTACTTAAATTTTAAATTCGAATTACAAACAATCTTAAAGTACAGATGGTAATTGACACGCAAAACAAGTGTCTATACACTGTTAAATGACGATCTCTTGTAACGTTTTGGAAGCGTTCAACTTGGCATGTATTGAACACAATGCTTAAATAAGTATTATGCTGTTTCAGTTTACAAACTGAAAAAGTATTTAAAATGTAAACGGCTAATATTATCAGTTTTCAGATGCAATATTAAATTTAAGTTTGTTTCAACAATGTTAAATCTATACAATGAAAATACAATCGTGCCAACTAATTCAATATAAAATGATTTTATCCGAATTACATCGTTATTTGTGTACAAATTTAACACTACCGTTTAGAGCCGGTTCGAATTAGAACGGTATTATTCTTGTAAATATTTACTACAGATGGATTTGTATATTAAGACATGTTAATAAATGCCGTTTTTTTTTAAAAAAACGTCCCCATCTAGACAAAATCCCCAGATATTCTGACGATATTTATGCTGCTACCCCGGGGTTGACATTTACAATTGCGTGGAACAATTTAACTGGGGAGTGGGCGGCATACTACTACATTTTAATTCTCAATGATGCCTTTGAACCAGAAGACACACTGGAAAATGTGAGCAATATTACTATACATGAAAATAGAAACAGTGCCCTATCCCTCGGTTAATATCTTATGAATTAAAAAGAGGGTCATTATGGCCTAACATGGCTCACCTTAGTTCTGGGACACCCATTGTTGAAAACTTGACCAGGTGATCTAGTTTTTGACCACGCTTAACCCAGATCAAACAGGGCCTTTATATTGTCAAGATAAATATTCTGACAAAGTTTCATCAATACTGTGGCCCTGGTGAGGTAACATGTTTT
>VMBQ01000523.1:0-30553 GCA_007657795.1 Dreissena rostriformis | reverse complement strand
CTCTATGCTTTTAAGTATCACATTCAGTCCAGGGCTAGCGCTGGCCCAAAATTTCTTTGAGCCACCAAGTTATAAGTGAGTCTGACCCGATCTAGGGGGGTTTGGATCCTAGATCATCTGTGGTGCGTTTTGGGCCTATTTCCTGAGCAAAATTAAGACTTTTGTTTTCTGAAAATAGCCCTTTTTTGCTTGAAAAGGTACTTCGGTTCCCATTTTCTCAAAATTTCTTTGAGCTAACCAGTTTTCGTTTGTTTCAAATAACAATATATACTATAGATTTTTCATATTTCTTTTAATGACAACAAGCACATATCACATATCATAATATAACATACAGTTTTCAATATAGTAAATAATGATAATGGAACTTGTCAAAGTACAAACATGTTTTATTTAATTGTTTATACATGTACATCACATCACATCACAATTTTCATAGTAATAGAGATATTTGCATGCAGCACATTTTCAACAACAAAGATGAATGGCATGTACAATACAAGCACACATTTCATTCACAAAATACATTGCAAACCAATCCTGCTATATGCAGAGAACAAAGTCATGACATATATCATTACTATTTCATTATTATTCTGCGCTGTTTTTTACCAGCCCACAGTTTGTAGATCACTTTAAAGTCAACATCTTTGCAGTCTTTTCCTTCAATTGAGATTTTCATGAGATTTTCCAAATTTTGTACATTCAAACAATTTCTTAGATCAGTTTTGATTAAACTGCCGCTGTAAGTTAGCATAGTGTGTGAGTAAAACAATCAAATTAATTAACTATCACCTTTTCATTTCAATCGAAAATCGGCAGAAAGTTGTAACATCATCGACATATAACTAATTATTTAATTATCACTCTTTAATTCAGATCGATAGTCAGCTTGAAAATAATTAATTTATTGTCACGCTTTTTTTCCTTTTTAATCTTATAATACGACAATTGCGACCGGCCGTTATTTTGTTTGCAGATGACAATATTAAATGTGTATTCAAAGCTCCACCCATTTTTATGTTTCATTCAACAACGTCATTTCATGTGTAAGCCAGCTCAGTTTTGATTGGCCAGCTACCATGCGCACTTCAATAACAATAAGGTCAAGCGATGTCTCGATACAGGTGCAGACTGGTTTTCGTTCACTGTTCAAATTGCAAACACTTTCATTGAAACAAAGAGAAAAATATAGAAAACCAGTTTCGGGTTAAAATGGCGGCTGTTTTCAATGCAATTTTACGAGATTTTAGCATTTTCGCAAATCAGATTTTTCTTGAGCCAAATTCTCAAAATTTTCGCAAATGGCTCAAATGGCGAACGACAGCGCGAGCCCTGCTACTATTTAGGGGATCTTATTAAGTTATTTACTAGCACAAATATTGTACATGTGGCAATTCATGCTAATTTTCATACTCTATAAGTGGGGAATTATATTATGCTCTCTAGAAATTGGGCTATAATAGGTGAACTGTATATCTAACATAAATGACTGATGATCCTGCATTGCATTGCAGAATGGCAGCGCCCAGAGACTGGGATCTGGACTGTAAGGTGTATGTTGGTGAGATTGGCTATGGTGCAGCCAAGCAAGAGCTTGAAGATCTATTCTCCGAGTATGGACCACTGAAAAATGTCTGGGTGGCTCGCAATCCACCTGGGTTCGCCTTTGTGGAGTTTGAAGACCATCGAGATGCTCAAGACGCTGTGGATGCTCTTGATGGAGCGTAGGTTACCATTACTGTGTAGGCGTGCGCCCAAAGTTCACTCGGTTTATTACTGGCAATTGTCTTCAACTTGTCTCTAATAAGAAATAACTTGCACTGATTGTTTAGTTGAAGTAGATATATATATTATGTGTTCAGGGCATATTTGTTACATTTTAATGTTCTTTTTAGCTTACCTGAGCACAACATGCAATTCAGACCATTTTTCCCAATATAATATATAATGTATACAGGATTCATTTAGGTTTAATTTACAGACACTGTCAAAATATAATGATACATTTTCAGGCGTATTAATGGGCGTAGGGCAAGAGTAGAGATGTCTAGTGGGAAGTCCCGCTGGGGCAGAGGTGGTCCCCCACCCCGTAGAGGCCCGAGGTATGGCGGAGAAAGGGAAAGGCGCAGATCCAGGTATGTGTTGCCCACGGGGAGGGGCTTACTCCTTACCCTTTGCCTTGTACTCCAGACACTTAACTGGGTGTGTTTTCTTCCTGGCCTAAGGTGACTTGAGTATTTGTCAGTTGTACTGCTCTATTTCATTGCCATTATGAAAGTTATGAACATTTTCAATCACTCATGTGCATGTTTTCTTCGCATTACTGTTTTATATAAAATTAACAACAAGGTGGAATTTAGTTGAAATACATTGTTAGTTTGTTACCGGTATATTTTACTTGCATGTATATACATAAAAGATTAATAATATTCTGCGTGATTCATTTTTTTTAGCAACTTGATTTGCCAGCGTGTACAAATAGGCTTGTGTAACTTCTATAATTAATGAGTCGCTGTTGTTAGTAGTGCTTCAACTATTCTAGGCTTTCAGATGAGAGGTTGAGCATAATTTGTTTGACGGACATTCCTGTTCTCTGTTGTTATTCCAGCTTAATGACATTGAAATGTAAAATTTTATTACAATCAGATTTCAGACATAAACAGTAGCAAATGATATATTATATGGTATCTGAAAGCCTGGTATACACGGTTGCAGGGTAGCATGTCTAATTATGAGATCTGGTATATATATTGTAAGTTTTACATACGCTTGCTGTACATATAAATTTGAATGTCTATGACAAGCAGTTAAATATTGGGTAAACTGGCATAGGATTGGACATTATAAGAAGATAGTATAAATGATGATTATATACTAGAACACCAAAAAAAATGTCATTTGTAGTAAAAGCATATCTGGTTAGTCCCCTACCTTTGTAACCAGAGAGGACTTTGGGTTTAAATCCTGTCCAATCGTGTGTCTGTCCATGCTAATATGGATCCTGCTATAACTCAAAAAGTACTTTAGCTAGATTGATAAAACTTTGAATTTGGTTAGTAGGCAATATGGGGAATATGCACATTCTTTCTGTTTTTACGCATGCCAATATTTTTTGTTGCTATGGATTCTTAACTAATTGAAAACTAACTTCTGTATCCTAACATAACTATACAGAACTTAACGGAGGTTTTGTTCTGTTTAACCACATTTAATTGGCAGGGGACTGCGGATTTGTGCTAAAGCTCTTGTTGTGGTGGCCTTGTATTAATTTGTGAATATAATGCATGTTCTAAATTGTAACTATTGGTTAGAGTAATGGAACGCTTCAAAGCTGAAGTATGTGTTGATCCATGGTAACATATCATTTGCATTTTGACAACATCATAAGAATATACCAAACAGCGACTGACATTGGTATGTTGCTTCTCTTTAATGTCACTTGTATGCAAGCTGAACAGCTTTCTTAAGCATTTTATTTGTAAATTGTAACCCAATTAACAAGAACAAAATGTACACATGTGTTTGTCATTGTACACTAAACCTAGCAATACATTTACAATAATCGTCCTCAGTATCTTACAAAAAAGTGGTAAAAAAATACAGTGGACTCTTGTTGGCTAGAACTCGCTTGGCTCAAATATCCGGTTTGCCTGAAGTCTCTTTAAAGGAATCTTTTTTGTTGCTATATTCTCATAAATTTCTGTTGTAAAGCTGGAATCATCAAGGGTCAAATTTTCTAATTGCTTTCTCAGTCTTCGTCTCAATTTTCACACCTTCTTTTGTTTGTTTGGCTTGAACTTATTTAGAGTTGCATAAAGTTGTTAAACTAAGAGATGCACTTAATTAGTGTCCTGCAATAATAGTTTCTCAGCTGTTGCAAACGTGTCATCGACTTAATCGTTAATCGAGCTAAATATGACATAGACATTTTGTATACAATTTTTTGTTTTAAAGAAACAGCATGCTCACAAATTGGGTTTGTTACAATTACATTCGCTTAAAGCATTATTATGGCAGAAACAAGGGTATCTTGTGTTGCTGACCAATCTACAGAAGGCTTCGGTGTTTTGATAGTGAACTTGTGTGAATAATTTCATGCGCAGGTTTTAACATGTGTGGTGGGGCAATGTTATGTCATTGACAGTAGAAATATTTTTGGGCTCGTTTATTGCATTGAAAGTCTCAAGATCTGCCTTGGCATGGTTAGCTTCCTTCTATTGATTGTACTTAATGATTATTGTTTGTATACTGTACCTTAATGCTACACACTATTTTTTAGAAGTTATTGTTAAGCCATATTTATATATGATGCTGTTATTGTCGAGCTGTTCTCATTATGTCATCACATCATTTTCCTTGCATCGCATCTGAGCTCGATTTGCAGAACTCCTTTGTTAAGTCATGCATGTCAGTCATTTTAAAATAACTCTTTAGTCTATGCAAAATCTAACTCGATCTACTAACATTATCATCCTGCAATATTGCTGTTGGAAATATGGAACAATACTAGTCATTGTGAAAGATTCTAGCTACAAATGTGTTACATGTACAAGTTTATATTTCAGGACATTTATTGACCACTTTAATGTGTCCAGATTGTTATGCGCTTTTAGCTCACCTGAGAAGTGCTCCAGGTGAGCTATTGTGATCACCCTATTTCTGGTGTCTGCGAACTGTTTGGTTTGCATCTTTAAATGTAAAATTGTTAACAATCTAGAGGCTACAATTCTTGAATTAATTTTGTCAGAATTTTAATCTGGACAATATATAGGCCGAGTTTGAAACTGGGTCACATACATCAATTAATTAGGTCACCAGGTCAATATTAGAAAAACCTTTGTTACCACTCTATAGGCCCCACATGTTGGACTCAATCTTGATGAAACATGGTCAGAATGTTTATCTTGACATTTTCTAGGCTGTGTTTGAATCTTTGTTATGTGCGTCAAAAAATTAGCTAGGTCACCAGGTCATATCTTAGAAAAACCTTGTAATCAATCTAGAAACATTTTTCTGACTCAATCGTGATGGAATGTGGTCACAATGGTCACATTATCTTGGCCAAGTTCGAATCTGGGTCACTGGTGTTTAGAAACTTGGTCACTAGTTCAATCTTAAAAATTCTTACCACTTTAGGGGCAACATTTATTACTCAAGATGGATAAAAGTTGGTCAGAATGTCATCTTGATAATATCTAGGCTTAGTTTTAATCTGGGTCTGGTGGGTCCCTAAACCAGGTCACCAGGTCAAATCTTTAGAAAAAAATGTTATCACTATAGAGGCCACATTAATGACTAAGTCATTATGGAACCTGGTAGGAATGTTTATCTTGACAATATGAAGGGCATGTTTGAATCTGGGTCAATGGGGTTAAAACACAGATAACAAGGTCAAGTCATTCTGTCCTTGACCTCAGGTGAGATTTTAAAAGCCATCATGACCCATTTCTTCAAACTAACCGGTAGTTTTTTTCGTTACAACAAAAAATGTCATAAGTGATGAAATGATTACTTATATTGAGTGTTTGTTGCACTTGACTTCAATAACTTTTGTGTATATTTGTGTCAGGATCGAGCTCACTCCACTAGGGCACCTGTTTCTACAGACAACATTTGTTTCCCCTTGTCGATATCACAACCCCAATCAACGACTCGCCCTCAAACTCTCTCATCTGATTGGCTCTGGTCTGCAGCAGCGCTTAGCAACGCCTGTGTCACCATAGCTACCACCTTGACCTCCTCAACAACTCAACATTTTACAACTTTTCAACTGTAACAAATTTCAGCTTATAAAACAACTTTAAAACAACCAAAAGAACTTCTAAGGATGGTAATATGTAGCATATTGAGTGTTTGTAAGGGTGAACTAACATGTTTCCAAAATTCTAGGTAATTATAGCATTTAGTTTAGAATGTCATTCAACAAGGCGTGTGCTTCCCCATAACTGGTCTTGTTATTTATAGGAAATTACCCCCATGTACTGTTAAAATATAGTCTTTGATTCTGCATTTATTTTTATAAATGTGAATATTAAACTAGGATGAGTTTATTGATTAATACATTAAATGCTAACAAAAGCATTTTTATGCCCCCTTTAAAAAAAAAGGGGGGTATATTGTTTTTGGCCTGTCTGTCATTCTGTCTTAAAATTTTAACTTTGCTCATAACTTTTGCAATATTGAAGATAGCAACTTCATATTTGGCATGCATGTGTATCTCATGGAGCTGCACATTATTTTAAGTGGTGAAAGGTCAAGGTCATCTTCAGGTAAAAAAAAAACAAAACAAAAACAAAAGCGGCGCATTAGGGGGCATTGTGTTTCTGACAAACACATCTTTTGTTGTACATGTTTTTAAACACATGCCACTGCACATTTTCCTAAATATGAATATGAACATGTATAGTTATGTAGATAGGACCATACAGACCATGCTGGTCAAAATTAGCAGTAAAGATGTATTGTTAAGAAGACATGAGCCTACAGGTCGGTCAAAGTTAGCTGTATTTGTTTCAGGTCTGGCTATTAAAATTCCAGAGGCTGGTGTACTTATTCTGTGTGTTTAAGCATAATCTTAATGTATTTTACCCAAATTAAAATTGTTTGAGTTTAAATTTTTCATTGTACTTGTCGGGATTATAATGTTTAATTGTTAACAAAATATTAACCAAAAGACACAATGCGCTTGTGATTATATGAATGGAAATTAGTTTTATGAAAATGTTAACAGCTATGAAGAATTTCTATCGTTAGCGACCAACCATTAAAGTCTCAAGCAAGTGGAGACTGTTTTGATAAATAAATAATAATGAGTAAACCAGTGACATTTAATTTTATAACACCAAGTATTAAACTGTCTCCAGATTCAGAGAATGGTTAAAGATGTTTTTAAATATAGTTTGGGCAAGGCATGTACACAGACCTGTCTCATAGACCATTTCTCATCACCCGTTTACCCTTCTAAAAAAAACCTTTGCAGTCCTTTGTTCGACATGTAATTATCAGGTAGTTTTCCATGTTAAACTTAAGCATTTTTAGCTCACCTGAGCACAACCTGCTCAAGGTGGGCTTTGTGATCACCTTTTGTCTGTCTGTAAAGCTTTGTTCGTTGTCAACATTTACCTGTGAGCTCTATAGATGCCACATTTATTGCCCAATCTTCGTGAGTCTTGATCATAACATTTGTCCAAATAATAAATCGTCTGAGCTCGAAACTGGGTCAGTGGGGTCAAAAATTAGGTCATAAGGTCAACTTAATGAAAGTGAATCATCATAAAGCTTGCTCAGATTTGTTTTAATGATATATCACAATACAGGTATTTTCGAAAATGGTTCCAGTCCGTCAAAAAACATTACCGCCAGGGGTCTGTCAGTTTTCTTTAAATTCAACACATTTTTTGGCAGCATTATTGCTCTTTGTCTGTTTTTCCCATATGGAAATTGGAATGTTTATTCCTAAAATGTTGTTTTCAACTCCTCTTTAATTACTGTTCTTCTCAAACTGCTTGGCGGAGGTTGCTCTTACTTTCACTGCTGAATGTGTAGATGATTTTTATAGAAGGAATTTTGACTGCAATCAGTTTTTGGCCTTGTCTTTGTTTCCGCTGTAGAATATATAGTGGATCAGTGTGTGTCCAAACATGCATGGAGGGGGCATCAGTGTCTGTGTAACATTTCTAGTTTGTGGGGGTTGGGACCGATTCCCTTTTATTGCTTTAGTGAAAAATGAAGAAGTCGGAGCATTTTGTTCTAATGGTATCTAATGGCCTAATTGAAAAATCGATCCATTCCGTTTAAATACATGGCTGTGGACAGTTGTTGCGCAAGTTCATTATATAGCTATAGAAAAACCTTGTCAACACTCTAGAAGTCACATTTTTTCCCCAATCCTAATGAAACCAACTCAGAATATTTCTGTCAATAATATCTTGAGTTAGAAAATGGTTGCATTTCTTTAAAAACAGCTGCTATGGTTGGGATGGCAGTTTTCCTAATATGGCTAAAATGAGTCATTACCAGCTCGGAATAGTTAAGTTTATTTGGGTCTCAGGTGAGCATCTCAGGCAGGGCCGTCTCTGGCCATCAGGGGAAGGGGCCAGGGGCCCTCATGAGGGTGAATTTTTGCGGCGTTTCCCTTTTATGGGGAATTTTTTTACTTACTCTCTTATTACTACATTTGTACTGATTGAACTATATTCATTGCTTTTTTTCATAATAAGGTATATTTGAATAGATGAACTTGAAATAAAATTGAGATCAATAACCATGAGGCACTTCTTTCTAAAAAAAAAAAAAAAAAAAATTTTTTTTTATAGGGGGAATTTTTTTCCAAAAAAGTGGAAAAAGGTACATTTTTTTATGGGGGACGGGGCCGATATTCGGCCCCAAAAACGGCAGATCGACGGCCCTGTCTTGTTTGACATTTTTTCCCTCAATGACAATGACATCCCTTCGTAAAGAATTGTGAAGTGATTTTGTGTAATATTTCTTTTCCCATGTAATTAAGGATTTGTGAAGCCTGATTTCCTAATGGTGCCTTTAGTATGTGTTTAAAACCTCCATGTATTTTTTAGGTCAAGGTCACCAGTAGGTCGACGGCGGTCCCCCTCCCCGTCTGTGAGACGAAGGTCTGTGTCCCCATCACTACGGCGACGGTCCCCATCTCCTAAAAGACCCAGGAGGTCAACCAGCAGGTATTCAACCAAGTCTGAGCAATTAATTGATATGATATGTAAATGGGTTGCCTGTACCTTGGGCTCTAGCTGGCAGTCTCAGTGTGCGATTATCTTCACAATTCAATTCATTGTGACTACTCTAAAATTAAGGAAATTTTGTTTGTCGACAATTTATTTCTGTAAAGCAAAAAATAATAAGCCCATATACAAAGTTGAAATTCAACATCAAGATGTTTTGGTTAAAGACAGTTTTGAACGAGGCTAATACACCAATATCTAGGTTTAATGAGAACAAAAAAATAACATAATATTTATTTTGTAAGTTGTAACTTTGGTATTAACCACGTCATCTGGTGGTCACTGCTCACTCTGCGATGCGCTATCGTTCCAGGGATCGTACCCGCAGGTCGGGCTCCCCAAGAGACGTGTCCCCTGTCGCCAGGAACGGGAAGTCACGGTCCCGATCCCGCTCACCGTACGCTGACCAAGATGATTAAAACACGCAGAGAAGTGGAAGTTTGAGGTGACGTTGGTATGTACATCTCTCTGATTCTAAATCATAAAATGTTATTACCCCATATACATGTAATTAAATAAATTTATGCAAGCTGATTTAGGTGTTTCAGCTTTAATTTCAACCACATTTTCCAATGTTTAGTTTCAGTATTAAAATAACTTGACATTGTATATTCACAAGCCTTTTTCAAGTACAAGTTGTTCCAGCATAATTCTGTGTTACAGGTGTAAAATGTTACTACATGTGTAGCCTGTTTTATTTGTCAGGAATGAATACAGTTTTTGACACATTTGTTCAATTCTATTTCAGTGTGTTTGAGAGACGAATAGCTTTGTTGGTGTAGCTACATACAAGACATTTGAAACAATTTCAGCTGTGGGTCAGCATATAAGCAGCTAGACGGCAGCTGGTCATAATAATATTTTTGTGTGTTAAATTACTCGTAATAACACCACCATCATCATCATCATAAGTGTATCGTATGTTCTTCTCTTATTTCAATTTTGTTAAAGAAAAAGATACAGCTTTTACTGATGGTCCTTCACATTATTTTCATGTTAGATTTTAAAATTAAAATAGAGAAAATAAGTGTTTGTTGAATAGTAATCATAGATGAAAAATGTAGAATATGTACAAAAGGACAGTTTAAACAAATAAATTAAATTTTGTGTAGTTTCATCAGTTCCTGTTTCGGGTCTTGTAGTAAAGTGTAACATAAGATAATATGCATTTTCCCATTTGAAATACCCTAGTACATATGAAAGTTGTAAAACAACTATTATCCAGCATTTAATTCCAAGTGTATGTATTTATGTTAGTGTTTGTTTTATTACCATCAAGATTTTAAAGGCATTAACTTGTATATATCTTTATTGTTTTACTCTGAATTTGTCGTTAGATTCTGTTTTTCAACTCAGTCATACCATATACGTAGTACAATGACAATTTGTTTGCTAATTCAGTAAATGCAGGTTTCATTTAGCAGCAACAGCGTATTGATATAAATATCAAGGCATACATAGTATGAGCAGGAATATTTGTGAATTTAGCCTGTGTTATGTTAACATGTTCAAAACAGACACATGTTGTAATGTACTTTTGTTGTACAATTTTGTTGACTATCAATCTAGTGATCTCTTAAAATGTGACGAGTTCTGCGTCAAAAAAATATTAATGGTTTTATAGTATATCCTTAAATGTCATTTTGTTTTTAAACCATGATATGAATTTGATTAAACATGGTTTAAAAGGTTATTTGAGGTTCTTAAGATTATCTCTTAATCTTGTTCCTGGCGTTATAATTTTCTTGATATCATACTTTTAAACATGTATTATTTTATTTATTGTATTTTAAGAAACTGAGAACAGAGTTGATAAATGTTGAAAACTCAGCAGTGTGATTTTTCACTACTTCAGCTGATATCTTTCTTTTAATGGTCAAGATTTGCTGTAAATTTCTTTTGGACATTCTAAAAAAAAGAAGAGTTTCAGTTAACCCTTTTAGTTGATGCAGGGATTTTTCAGGAATTTTGATTTAATTTTCAGGAACTGTTTAATGTATCTGTATGTATATTTTTTATTAACATGTTGCAAAACTTGCCAATTATATTTCTTACAATGCATGTCATGTTTATATTTTTGGATTAAAGATTGTTCAATGAAGTTTATATTTATAACCAATTCAAAAAAAGCTTGAAATGTGATTGAAGTGTAATTGTCAGACTTTAGTTGGACTGATATCAGATAAACACTGTAAAACGGACCGCATTCAGTCATCCATAATTTGTTGTGAGTGGTCCAAGTTTGTTTTGTAATGTGTAGTAGTATCAATTGATGATGTTTCATATCAAGAAATTGTAAAACTGCAGCATAATTTTAAGTTTTAAGTAAATAAATGTTTCAAAGTGAAATATATTGTTATTTTTGATTGAAGTTTCAGCAGAAAACTGGGATTTGTTATGACACAACAATAGTCTTTCTTATGTTCACGGATGGCTCATCCTGTGTTATAATGTTTGCATATCTAAACCAAAGGGGCAATTTTCAGATGTCATCCTCCAGAAAAAGCCACACCCATTTCATAAAGTTGTTCAAGGTTTCTATTTTATGGAGATTTTTCACTGCTGAGAATAAGCTAAAGCTCAATGTTAAAATTGGATTTAACAAGTTAATAATGAAAGTGATTAAGTAGTGCAAGTAAGTTTTGCGAAGTACTATTCTTTGATGGAACTCTACTGCTTACAAATGCCAATTTAATCAGCTAAGAATTAGTCTGCTATTTTTCTTAATGCAATTCTGGTTGTATGTGGCATATGGTTGCCCTGTTAGCACAGGGGCTTGCAATTGTTCTTCTCATCCTGGCGAGCCGGTTTAAATCCTTGTTCCCGGGAACATGTGAGTTTTTGTTTGGTGGTCACCATACGGAACAGTTTTTTACCCACAGGTATGTCGGCTACGGTGACTAGACAACTCGCCCCAAAGCCAACTTGCCCCAAGACAAGAAGTCCCCCAAAAATCTGGACAACTCGCCCCAATTGTTTCGGACAACTCGCCCCAATGAAAGACAACTCGCCCCAAATGAAAGACAACTCGCCCCAAATTAAATGACATCATGCAACGAAATATTTTGTCATATATATAATACTCTTTGTGAGAAAAAATGTATTATATAATATTTTTGACTTTAAAAGGAATGCTGAATACACAAAACGAATAATACATGGAAAAAACAAAAAACTAGAAATGTGTTATATTCATAATTATATTCATAATTTATAACAATTACATACTCAAGATACTAACATGTTTTTTTTTATTTAAAACATACAAAGCATCAATTAAAGCATATTAAATTAAATAACTAACACAGATTTATGAAGAGAATGAAAAGACAATTCAAAATATTATCAAACATTTCCAACATCTTAAATAATGTTAAAACATTACAAACACACAGTTTGTAATGAGCCACGATGAATATTATCAAACATTACAAACATCTGTAATAATTAAACACAAACTTTCACATAATATTATCAAACATTTCCAACATCTTTAATAATTTTAAAACATAACAAACAGGTTGAAATGAGCCATGATGAATATTATCAAACATTTAAAACATCTGTAATAATTAAACACAAACTTTCACACACAAACAAGCTTTTATACGCAAGGGTTGAAACATTACTAAAAATCAGAAGAAAACAAAAAACAAATGAGCAATCATTCATTTCTATTCAATCTAGCAACTTTCAGGCATTTGGTCCGAAAATGATGAATATTATCAAACATTAAAACAAATATAATAATGGTAAAACATAACAAACACACAGGTTGTAATGAGCCATGAAGAATATTATGAAACATTTCAAACATCTGTAATAATAAATCACAAACTTTCGCACACAAACCAAGCTTTTAAACACAAGGGTTGAAACATTTCCAACAATCAGAAAAACATCAAATGTGCAATCATTCATTACAATGCAATCTAGCAACGTTCAGGCATTTGGTCCGTAAATGCCACTGCATATCCTCAGTAGGCCGTTTACTGACAATTCTACGCTCTCGTACGCTTCCCACAGCTTGAAGATCTTTCCCTGGAGAGACGTGTTCTTCCTGCGTTGTCGCCTGCATAGTTTTCCTTCTGAGATCATCTTCACTTGTGTTGGGAGAAGGGAAGCCTCTTCATAAAGAAGGGTCAACAGTAGGTAGAAAGGCAAATTGGCTTTCTTGGCGTGCTGGTTAAGTTTCAAGTGCCAACCTTCACAGGCATTATTTGTCCTGACACTCCGACCAAACGTCCCCATTCAGAAATGTCGCGTCAGCACTTTCAGGTTCTACTATCTAAAGGAGAAACGTTTATGTGTACAAACAACATAAACCAAAGATTGATTAGTCTAAGTGATAAAATATCAACAATAATAACTGAAATAAATTCAGAAAACGGAAAGCATTTTTTATGAGCGAATACCTGTGTTAAATCTGGGTCAACATGTGATACCCTTTCGTCCTCAGGCACACTATGAATAGTGGGAATGCTTCTGCAACATTCTGCACATAGAAAGTGAATTTCTCTTTCGCCTCCTGTTGCTGCTTTATATTCTGCCAGGGATATACCTATGATTTAATAACAAATTCATAGTATGAACATTCAACGACAATATTGGATGAATATTTTATAACAATTTTACACATGTGTTTCTATCATAACAAAAAAATGCAAACAATAAAATGTTCTATCAACGTATCTTTAAATGACACATTTTTATTTATATGTAATACATGTTATGAGAGTTTAGCAGTCAAAAGTATATTTTAAAATGCCAATATGGGTGTAAAACTCGCATTCATGACTTGTATGTTTACATGTCGGGTACGCCATATTTATGACACCTACTGTTTGATGTTATCTATTACAGTAATTGATAGTAACCACTTATTGATTAACACGTCTGTAATTCCCAATTAAAGGTAAAGTGTGGCAATCGTTATTATTGTAGACAACATCGGCTTATGTTGTATCTCGGGTACGCCCTATTTATGACACCTATTGATTGATGTTATCAATTACACTAATTGATAATAATTGAAAATATACACTACCGGGGGTAATCGAAGATCTATCAATATACAAAGATTCGTGCCAAATCTAAAATTTATACTTTATTTTGAAATTTTAATACAGAAAAAGATTTGTTTAGGAAATACAGAGAACATCGCCGGAAGAGTTGAATATAAATTTATCAATTTTACGCTTCTAATAGTTTCCTTTCTGACTTGGCAGTATTTCTCAATGCATTTCAACAAGTAGCATTAATTCAAGCACGTACACTTATCACAGTATCTTTAAAGAGGAATCCTTACATGTTATTAACCAGTAATTAGTATAATGAAGTTAACTTGTTATTCAGTTATCTGAAGTTATTATAATTTATTATTTTGAATTGTCTTTGTTGTTACTATCTTTATATAGGAATCCTTAAATGGCATGTATCAGTAATTATTATAATTAAGTTAAAAGCTATTTTGTAGTGTCTGTTGTTTGTCTCTTTTTATAGGAAAGCTTAAATGTTATTCATGTTTCGGTAAATTTGGTATCTCATCAGTCAATCAATTTGTACAATAAACTGCAGTATGTATGTTGTGCATACCTTTTATTTAATCAAGGCTTGGTAGGGTATTCAAGTTTGCCATGTCTTTAAAGCCTTGTTTTTNAATATAATATAATATAATATAATATAATATAATATAAT
This sequence comes from Dreissena rostriformis, assembly GCA_007657795.1. Classification (NCBI taxonomy): domain Eukaryota; kingdom Metazoa; phylum Mollusca; class Bivalvia; order Myida; family Dreissenidae; genus Dreissena; species Dreissena rostriformis. Next base: position 16,100 of record VMBQ01000523.1, on the reverse strand, counting down.
ATAATATAATATAATATAATATAATATAATATAATATAATATAATATAATATAATATAATATAATATAATATAATATAATATAATATAATATACGAATGACGACGACTGATATGATGATATAAAAAGTTTTATGATAGCTTATATTGTTTCAATGTAATAAATTTGCTTTGATCATTTGTATTACTAACCAAAATAATATTGACGATGTGTTTATGGCTTATCTATTCCATCTGAAGTTGTAAAGGCAGTTCTGGCGACAGCTGGACCATTTATATTGCTAGACGTTGGGTTATTCCTGTTTGTTTGTCGAAGGAGAGCGCATAGACATAGGAAAACCGGTAAGTGCGCTCATAAATAGTGTCAAAACGTACATGAATTGCGATAATGTGATGTTTTTCAATACCACACACCTATTGCATATATTTGATCCATTATATCTTTTAGCAAAATTTATTTTTCATGTCAAACATTCCCAGTTTCGAATCGGCGCAAGATTAATTTCACATTTGCATTTGGGATTTTAAAGCTGTTGTGCTCACTTTCTTACACGTATAAAAGTTTAGAGATGTTCATGGAACATGACTCAAGTGGGTATGCCAATAAAACGATGACCTGACAGTATAAGTCATTTTTGCCGGCTCAAGGCCTTCAAGGTTTCACTTGAAGTTCAATTATTCGAGTCAAAATTTTAACCCCGCTCCGTTTTTTCTATGCATTTTGAAAGATTGTCATGCAATCGGAATCAATTTTTATGCTGATTAAGAATATGAACAGAATACTAAAAAACAATTGATATGAACTCAAGGTTAAGCCCTCTTCATTTTAGATTGTAGTTTAGGGGCTTCATAACTTCTGTGCACTACGTAAGATGTCAATAATCTGTATCAGATGATATTCCCTTTAAGTAAATGCGCTGATCGGATAGTCAGGCTACCTCAAGAACAACGTCATTCTTGAAAGTCAAATTTATCATCATGGCTTATTTACTGTTCGTTGAATTGACGTAGTATATCAACTTACTAAATTCATACCATGATGATGTTTTCCATGTTATTAACGTCATTATGGCTCATGATGTGAGATGAGTAAATAAAAAAATAAAATAATAAAAAAAAAACAATTAAAAGTGGATTGTCATCTTAGGTTCTCTACTCTTCAAAATGTTTTTGTTCCATCGAATCGACTCGAAAATCGTTCCCGGTTATTTGCCAAGCATCTCAAACTGATTATCCTAATCGCAAAATAACGGTTAAATAATTAATAATAAATAATAAACAATATAATTAAAATAACATTTGACTATGGTTGTATTGTTTTGCTTGGTTTTTGTTTTATAAAAAGATCACGTTGAAGATATTGCTACAGTGAGCTTTAACATTGTAAATATTGAGGAAGACAATGGTACCACCAATGGCTTCAACACTGCGATATTATTGGATCGCGCAACAACGTCTCGAAATACCAGCGGTAAAAGTAAACTTTTAGATAGCATATTTAATTTGTCAAACGGTTGCATTCAGTCAACCTCATTCAAAGTTAACTTAACTATGTTCTAAATTGTTAAAGGAAACATGATGCATTAATTTAATGACATTATAGCCAAGTAAGTATTTGTCAATCAATTTGAAAAGTGGAAGTTAAGATTTCTGTATGTGCCTTAAGCCTATTTGCAGATTATTATTATTATTATTATTATTATTATTATTATTATTATTATTATTATTATTATTATTATACCAGATTTATATAGCGCCATTTTCATGCAAAAATGCACGTTCAAAGGCGCTTTACATAAAAACATTTGACGTTTCGCAGATACGAATACATTTTGCAACACCATTTCAAGAGAAATCGATCAACACTACTCAATGTGTATAGCTATAAGACAATTAATAAAACAATACAATCTAAAAAAAACAACTTAACTGATGATAAAACTTAACTCACAACTCATTAATTTTAATCTTTTAGTGCCTGATGGACAAAAGGCAAGGTAAATATATTAAAGATATAGCACAAAAGCAGTATGTGCATGTCCTTCGCACATACAAATTAAAACATTGTAATACTTATTATAGTATATGACTTCTTTTCATAATATGAGAATTACTTGGAACTTTTGTTTAGACAATTTATTATTGTGTCATTTTGTATTATAAAGCACCTCATCGTCGAAACTCGAATTCATTCAAATACGCTTTGCTTCTTTTGTTTTTGACCTTAAGTATGAACGAAATGTTCGAACTAATGCAAACGAATTCATGTCAAGTTCCGCTCATAAATTTAAACCGTTACAAGCAGGCGGGTTTCGCATTTTGATATTTACCCCTACCCTAACGCTGTTGTCGTTATTACTAGTAAGTCATTCCCATGATCGTTGCTTTCCAGAACTCATTAGATACGTTAAATGAAGTGTAATTGTATTGGTTATAAGTTTGCGTATCAATGCTTATTAAAACGAAATTGTATTAGCTTACTCTCCCATTGTCTACAATGTTGTGACAACGGAAAAAAAATACTGTTGGTTCCGACGATGTAAAACCCAGGTGCAAAAAACAGATCGGGCTTACTGCGTTAAGTATAGGGTGCATATTTGTTTTCTTCTTAAAACAACATTTCTAATGTGTATATTTTGCACTTAATTAACAGCGAAGCTTCTTCAGACGCACACCTCATCAATGATTTAGATGAAGATGATCCGCTGTATTGCAGTGTAAAACAAAATTGTGGAAATTCATTAGGTATGCTGGATTGCGAATTTGGTCACATGACACCTGAAAAACACGTTCTTTACTTACAATGTGTACTAATAAGTATTAGAATAAGTAGTCCATCGTGCATTTCAAATGACTGATAATTTTGTTTACAAACTTTCTTCTTTTTAACTATGTTCTGACAATAAACAGTTGTGTTTAAATATTTTTAACTTCCTGCACTTATTTCCACACTGCAGTTGAAGGTGCATGCGGCTACAACTTACATGGGTAAGAAATGCATGTATACAAAGTGCCTTAGTTTTGTTTTCAAATGCAATAAACACAAATTGACCCAAAATTAAGGTATTATACGTGATTTAAATTTTAAATTGAACGTGTCATTCAATGCTGATACATGTGACCATGATGATACTTTTATATGTTTATATGAGCAAACATACGTCTAACCAAACAGGAACAACCACGTGTCGGAGAGACTTTTCGGTATAGATCCACTATATTCATCTGCGGACAGTCTTTTTTCTAAACATGCACGGAATAACATAGATGATCCTACTTACACAACGATCAATGCCAAACCATCAGCCACCAGGCACTTCAATGATGATTTTGTAGACACATATGAGAAGGAAGGTGGTCCACTGTACTCAACTGTGAATAATGACACATTTCACAGCCTAAATAATTACTCAGTCGATTCACTGTACTCAGTCGTAAAGAAGGACACATCACGACATAAACAAACAAAGGATGCTATATTGCATGAAGCCATACAGATTGGTGTTCCAATATGTTCATTAGAGTACCATAATGACCAAAAGAGCAATCAACTGATCACGGGAGTGATGGATGACGATCCTTTGTACTCTACAGCTGGGACGGAAGATACGCTACTCATAACCATGAACCAGAGCGCATCCAAGGTCAGTGATACTTCGCATTATGTCACTGTAGCAAAAGACAAAGATCCGATTCATCCAAATGTGGATCTAGAGGAGCCATTTCATACAACGTTGGATAAGGAAGATCCAAGTTGCGTTATCGTACGCAAGCCAAAACACAATTGCATGGAAGTAAACAAGTCGATTGCACCAATTGATGCCAACGTATGCGCTTACGACCCACTTTATTCAGTCGTTAACAAGAAGAAACAAAAAGGTAATGTCGACTTCTACTAATATTGATGTAAGTATCAATATGAATAAAAACAACTCTTATTTAAATGTATTGATTAACAATTTCCATATTAATGGACTACACTACCACTTGGAATAAAACATGCTGCTGTTATTATTTAGATTTATATTATGTATATATTTTGAGCTATAAAGGCCCATGTAAAATATATCTACTTCTACAAAACGAAAAAAAAATATTTAAAAAGATCAAGCATTAAAATATCAGTTTTGAATATGATAATCAAAGCAAAATGTCAGTTTAAATTTAACTTTTAGAACATTTTGAAAAACGATAAAACATCTTCTACTGGGTAGTTTCAATTAATAAAAGATTTAACAATTTTCTTTTTAGAAATTTATAGGGTCTCTGTTAATAATAAATGGTAGTGTATGTTTCACGTTTGCGCTCACAATTTAATAACATAAGGTTATGCATATATTGCATGCAAAATACCATACTGTATTGTTAGTAGGGCTATTTGACTTTCCTGCCAAGCTAACATGTATATACTGGTTACGGATACATTCTAACAAATTAACTAAATAACTTTTGTTGTGTGACAGTTTGTGTAACAGACTTTTGATAATTAACATGTAATGGAACTGTATAAACATAATAAGATTATTTCAGATTTGCTAAATGTTTAATTACTAGGTATATATCCCCGCACATTACTCACATTACAATTTATAACACAATATGGTGTACACCATGTTTAATTAATGGTTAATATTGATAAGAAAATAATTAACAATGAATATATAATTTTCTTGTATTATCTCGTTCAAAACGTTGGGTAACTATGCGATCTTTATATATTTCAGCTTTGAAAAATACTGATTGGAACACGTAAGATAGCAGCTTAATATAGGTCTCATATATTATTTTCACAATTTTAAAACAGCACGCTAATAACATCTTTTTCGATAACGTTTTAGTCACTGAAACGTTTTTCATTAAAAGTACTTTATGTAGTAAAGCGTTTTGGGTGAAGAAAAACAGAAGAAGAAGAAGCAGAAAAACAAGAGGGTCATACTGGCTCTTAAACGATCAACTTACCTAATGTCAAAGACTTGACCTGTGACCTAGTTAGGAATACGCTTGATCCAGATTCACAATTGACCTAAATATTGTCAAGATAAACAGTCAGACAAAGTTCCATTATTATTGAGTCAAACATATGGCTTTAATAGTTGGAACAATGTTGCTATTGTTTTCAAAATAAGAATTGATATGTCACCTAGTTTTTAGACGCATGTGACTCATATTTAAAACTACCTTTGATATTGTTTATATAAACAAACTGACCAAGTTTTATTAAGATTGGATGTCGAATTCGACGTCTAAAGAGGCCACGATATAACATGATACACTGTACGACACGCCGGACGCCATACGCCGGACATAATCTGACCATAATAGTTCGCCTTTAAAAACCAGAAACTTCAATCACACGCAACTATTATTATTTGTTTTTGATAACGTATACCTTTTGATTAAGTGCAAGGATGCTCAGTTTTGAAACTAAAAACTAAAAGCTCAAAACACATCTGTATCAGCTGTTCATACTAGATGATACATTGCTTGACTTGTTCTTTTCATACAGGACAGTTCCTGCCGCACCGCTTTATACCTCATCAGTCGTTCCACTTTACAGCAAAGTTAAAAAAAAGGCTTGTGGTAAGACCTTACTATTATTAAACAAATGTGTATTTGAATAAGTAATAGATAATTAAGAACATCTTTCTAAGCATATAAATGTAATACAACTAGCGATAATTCATATATGTCTGTATCACATTTGTTCATTTACAATACTTACTTATTGCACACTTGCTGGTTTATTTCAATTACGAGTAAAATAACCAAATAAATAAGATTATATTGAAAATGACTTATAATGTACGTAAGTATGATCAATTTGAAATTCTAATATGGTTAATTCATTTAATTTCGTCTTTCAAGTATAATTAGTTTAGTACTTGCATGAGTTGATTAACGCGTTGTTCAATATTAATTATACGTTATATACACATTTATGAAGACATCATTCGGAATCATCACAAATATACTTATAAGAGTTCACCATAAGTTGTGTAATTTTTTATAACAGTGCATTAACGGCTTCTTCACAAGCTTTACCTGACGAGTTTCTACACAGCGTTATAGAGAAATCTGACAGAAGACAGAGATTGAAAGACATTGTTTCTTTTAACCCATTAATTCCTAGTGGACTCTCCCAACCTTCCAAATTGGATCAATTTATTTCCAAAATTAGGGATGTCTAGTATATTTATTTCTATATTTAGAAGATTTCTTACAGAAATTTCTTTAAGCAAACAGCGCAGACCCTGATGAGACGCCGCATCATGCGGCGTCTCATCAGGGTCTACGCTGTTTGCCAAGGCCTTTTTTCTAGACGCTAGGCAAGAATGGGTTAATTATTGTGTTCACACTTCAAAGACATTTCAGTTTGTGCTTAGTGTGCATGCATTTGTTTTGAAACCTAGGCATTGGTTTCGGTAGAATATAGTGATAAACATTGTTCTGATAAAATGTTTGGAGTTCTCAATGTCATGTACTATGTGTGTTTAATACATGTGTATTTGCCATTTACGCTAGCTTTAATATTCTATGAAATTGCACCTCCTGACATGTCAGAAAGGTCGTTATTACCATACGCATATATTGATTGTTCTTATATCATTTTAAAATTGACGAGAAAATGCAAAGTAGCATAAAATATAAGATGAATCGCGAAGTTTTGTTTTTAAACCTTATCAAACAAACTTATTTATTATAAGCATTATGTAAACAAGTGACACTCTGATTCTACGTCATGTGTTAAGTGAAGCCGGCCGTGCATAGCTATGCAAATTCATTTTACTGTGTCTGTTTTATTAGTGTGTTCGTATTAAACATAGACGAGAGAAAGGATTGTTTTCCCCTTATTTGTATACATGTAAGATATAACCATACTCAACAAATCTAGTACGTTACGCATTCATGCACACGCTTTATAAATTCTTAAATGTTTTGCATACACATTGTATATAAATAAATCCTTGAAATGTATATGTTATTAATTGTCCTTAACTTCGAGAAATACAAGATGTATATATGAAACACAAATTGCATTGGAACGCCGAAATTATATGCACAAGGTTTGTCATAGCAAAACCTAAACACATTGAACAGCTCTATTATTAGCCGCATTATTGTAGCAACATTTTGATTGCAATGCTATTAACCATTTTGGCATTTTGAACTGAAATATGAACTATGTTATTATCCAAATTGTACAAATCTTATACGTTTAATTATCATTATTGTCGCTTATTTAGTTAATTTCAGACTTAATTATTGTTATCACTGTTTGCTAAGAATGAATGTGGACGCCATTGTGTTCAGTTGAAGCCGCGCGGTCCGATATTGTTCAGATCGAAAAGTCGAGCCATGAACCGATATGGTCATATTGGCCAGCCAGATACGAATAACGGCCCGCTCGCGAATTCAATGTATTACTATTTATACTAACGAAATGTAATATAATGCAGTCCAGAAAATGTATGTTCCTTTCGGAACTCGTTTTCTTGTTTGCTTGTTTTTTGTGTAGCTAGGTTTTACAAAATAAGGTAAATGGTTAAAAAAATAAATAAAGAAAGACCTAATTGTTAACGATCGAGTGTGCGTGTTTGCTCTCCCCTTATAGTTGCGTTTGGAAAACCCTTCTTATAAAAAGAACGAAGTAAGGGGTCGGATTGGATTGCTGTGAGTCATCACTGTATCACAGCATGCGTTGGACATACGCGAGCTTGAAATAAGTAGAAGTATACTAAAATGTGCATTTGCTTGGATAAGTAACAGTTTTTACAAACATGCAAGGATTAGGATTTTGTCAAATTTTAAAAGTGCGACGAAAGCGATTAGACCAAAACGGTGTTAAGGCGGAGAGCACATACGAATTCTTATGATTTCGTTGCATTTAAAAATAAAATGTGAAGATTTTCTTTTTAAAAAGATATTTTAGTGTGCACGGTGTCGATAAAAGTGAAAGATATCTTACGAATTTCAAAGGCTGTATGTGGTGCCTCAGTGTCTGTGGATGCGTGCTTGTGTCCGCTATTTTTGTATAACTGTTCGCTCTGTTATGCGTCCGGTGTGTGCTTTGTAAACAGCTATTTATTGAACTCATAATAACACATTCGAGTATGCTTCATCTATTTGAAAGGAAAATATGTTTATATTAATCTATGTCAAAGAAGGTAAAACGACTATTAAAAAGGAAATCCGTATTGTCCGTGGTCATAAATTCATAAATCCGGTGTTCTCGTCTATTTTCCGTAGTCCATGTTGTAATCTGAAAAAAGACAAGATATGATAAGCCTGTAATAAGTTCAAATAATTATTAAATAGATTTTTCCACATGTTCAAACATGTTCGATAAAAAGTGATGGACAAAAACTGATATATGTGTCGAGTTCTGAGAAAACTGGGCATAATGCTTGTGCGTAAATTTCCGATTTTATGGAATTTTTCGTTTGAATAATGTCTCTTCTCAGCGAAAATCCGGTTTAGGCGGAAAGTGTCGTCCCGGATTAGCATGTGCGGACTGCACAGGCTAATCTGGGACGACACTTTACGCACATGCATTTTGTCTAGTTTTCTCAGAACGTGACACATATTGTTATGTAATCCTAGACTTCTGTGTTCACAGTTTATACAGTTCCAGAAATGTAGACATGGTAAATTCGAAATATAAAAAGGAAGGGAAAAATATTTGATTCGAACACCCTGGTAATATGCATGTCTGTTTGTTGCAGTGAAGCTTGCCAAAACATTGCATCGACATATGGTCAGTATTTGCACAGAAAAGTAACAGGAAAAATACACTAAAAGCTATTAAAACATATTGCATCATTACAGAAGAATACCTTGCTAGTTTTCTAGCTTTTTTACCATACAGTTTCACATAAATCCCATTCAAATCTGGACGATAGTTGAATGAAAATACATAGAAATCACTAATTGCAGATTTTTGTTAAAATTAACTTAAGTCTGAGAAAAATAATTGCAGCGGAACATACTTTCTGTATGACAAAAATATGGTGAAGATTAAAGAAGCTTCCCACGAAGAATCACACACAAAAGTAAAAATATATTGCAAAGCGATTTTTTTTTAATCTATTTAACATCCTTATTAAAGTGGATAATTACTTGAGTATCACAAACAAAGATAACCAAAAAATAGATCGGCCTACCATTTGGTTGTTCGGGTTGTTGGGGTTGTTGGGGTTGTTGGGGTTGTTCGGGTTGTTGGGGTTGTTCGGGTTGTTGGGGTTGTTGCGGCTGTTCTCCGTTTCCTGGAAATACAAGTACATGGAGCACATTAAGGAAATGTTGAGAATGCTCACCGAATGGAGATCAAACCCGGCACATCCTGAGCTCTTATTCACCAAAAATACTAAGACGTAAGTCTAAGAATATATATATATTTTTTAAATTGGGATATTCAAGAATTGCTTAAATTTTGAGTCAAATTTGGCATTCACTTCCTCTATTTTCGTCATTCTTCATGTAGAACATCATGTTAGCGAAATAATCACCAGTGATAGCATGTATATATTCAAAGGATGGACGGATTTGTTTTCCTAAGTATATTCTTTATTCTTAAGTCTAAGAATTGGTTGGGGAATACGGGCCCTGATCGCTGAGCGGTGTTAAGCCACAAGTTATAATTAATAATATTAATTATGGTAAACACTACTTTATTGAAGATTATATTCAATATTCCAGTTGAATTCGATTCCCTTTGTAGCTTTTGATACTATAACGAAAGAGGAACGCTCCATAAATAATAACGTTTTTACAGATGACCCGCTTTTTGCGAAAACGGGTCTTATGACATACGCAGCAAGCGTAGCTCTAATACAGCTAAATAAATGCGCAGACTGACCTGGTACTCGGCTGGCCGCATATATCATAAGACCCATTTTCGCGTGACGCGGGTCAAATAATAAAGTTATAGCATTATTAGGTACTTTTATAAAGGGGAAAAACTCTGCATATGAAATACAGTATTATATTATTATTGGGCACCGCATGCTTCATTACAACGGTCTCCATATAAGAAGTTTGAAAGTTGGTAAGTTTAAGACTTAAAAGGCTCTTGACAAGGGAAATAACTCTGGTAAATTGCCAGATTAAAAAGGGCAACGAACTGACAGCCATATATTTGCGTGTGCAGTCTCTTGTCGACATATGTGAGCTGTGCGCCGGATAATTAAACTGAAAAAACGAGGACAGTCGACAAAGGAAAATAACTCTAAAATAATTAAATTGTTGCTGTGGTTGTTTTTATTCTTGACAGTTGGTGCAATATAACAACCAAACCATGCATAAAGTTTGAAGTCAAGCAAATGAACAAGTTTTGGAAATGACCGGGCGTGGACAACTAACAAAGCGGAATAACTCGCAAATTATGTAGCGCGAGTTAACATTCTAGGACTCTGTACTGGACCTGACAACCAGACATGCTGAATCCAGTAGAGCCCCCCGTACGTCTATCTTTTTTACGGAGGCAAAACACTTACCAATCGGCGTTTGGTTACCGGGCGTTCCGGACGTTCCTTTCGCGACACACTTTCCCTCTTTGCACCACTTAAACAGAATCAATGCATCCAGATAAATAATAAGTAACTGCTTAATCTACGAACTACTACAAATAAAATGGTTTAATTTTATAAAAGATATTCAAACTTTAAAAGCAGATTTAATCTTGTACTCTTAAATAGTAAACAACTTCTCAGGTAAAACTAGAATTGGAAAATACAAGTTCGACGGACTGTGAACGAGTCTCATTAAAGGCTAAACATCATCGTTCACTTTCACTTTAATTATCTTGAAATCAAAGCTCTGAGCACCTAAATGTAACTCCTACCTTGTTCAGAGAAGGCTCGTCGCACGGTGTGCCTCGGGCGGCAGCGATGTATAAGCATTGATCTTTACGCTGACAGGCCATGTGCAGACATATCAGTGGGTCTGTAGCCGACTATCAAATAATAATAATAATAATAATAATAATAATAATAATAATAATAATAATAATAATAATAATAATGATAATTATGATATAAATCTTTAACAAACCGGATTACTCTATTTAACCTTACCTGGTCGCATCCGAAAGTTGATTCTTGTCCGTATTCGAGCTGGCATTGTTGTGCAGGCGTGTACAGCTCCCCTGGTTGCTTGCTCGAGTGGATTTTGTACTCGTCCGCGGCGGCTCCAGCGTCCAGAAGGCAGCTTGAAAAAAGAATGATGCATCTAACAGTCGTATTCCAGAATATCATAATCAAAATCGTATTATGTAGACTTAACATTACTAAAGCATACTTGTTATGATAACTGCAACTGTCTTATTGTGTTGTTATTGTTTTTGTGTCTTTTAAGCCTTTTGTAACAGCATTTCAGCCGTATCAAGGCGGTAGCTAATCATATTAATACTTTTCCTAAGTAAGATTACAGCCGATACAAGTGGTTTAGCAGAACTAAAAGCAAATGCTCGCAGCGTATAAAGCATTTGTATCCAACTAGGTCGTTGCGATGTGGTTTTGAATAGTGGCTTCGGAAAATAACACAGGTGGGTACACTTTTTACAAAATATCTAAGCATACATTCGCAAATGCGATGACAAGCGGTATAATTATATTGTCGCGATTATGAATCCTTCATTTGGAACCGGATCCATATTTTCTGTAATCATTCAAAATCGACTGACCTTTTTTAAAATCATGACATCCCAACTACGTTTTAATATCATTTTTGTTGTGAACGTTCACGTTAAGACTTTGCTTATTTATATACCGTAATAAATATTAAATTGAATTTGACACCACACATTGTGTTCTGTCTGAAAATAATTCGGCTATGAATCGCCATTACTGTGTGACTTATTGCATTGATTCTGTTTGCTTCGGGCCCCGTATTCGCACTGAAGTCCTCGGACCGATATTGTAATACCGAGCCATATGGCCTCCAGTCCATGGTGGTGCGGAGAATGATATATTTTGCAAGTATTGTATACACCTAGTTTGTTACATTTGTGCCATTCTGCAGCCATATATTGACTCACTTGTTAGTACCCAGCGACTGGATGTAATTCTTGAACTGCTTAACGGAGCATGTCGAGAAGCGCCAGGGGTTCACCGTGTACGCAACCCCGGGGCTGAATGAGGACACAGACGGGGCCATGATGAACATGTCGGCGGGGGAACAACCGGAGGCGGTGGCATCCTCACTTTCGCCGTCGTGGTGGGAACCGAGGCTGCAGGTTAGAAAAACATGCCATAAAACTAATGCGCAATGTTTCGAAATGTGCGCTGTCCTTATTTACCTTCGAACTCATCAAACGTTTCGACACTTTAACAATCATATTCACAGTTTTCAGCTATTATTTTTTTAAATTGATATACATGCAGTTTTAATTTATTTAAAAGTGTGGTCTCGTGAAGTGATTGGAGATGTAGATCCCGATGGAAACATCAACAGTCCGGTAAGGTGAAACCAACCAATCACATATGCGCCTCCTGGTGGGACGTGAACCAGGGCTTTTAAGAGGAGATGCCAGTTGAACAAACACTTCTCTTATCAGCCGGCAGCATAAAATGTTACAAGTAAGATTAATATGAGCAGTACATTCCTAAAATGCATCCTTATATACATGTATAGATCTTTAAGTATGTGTATTAAAACTTGTGTACTTACTTGTGTCCCAATTCAATGGACTTACTTGTGTCCCAATTCGTGCGCAGCCACGCTTGTCGTTGTGTAGTAGTCTAAGTCCTCGTTAATGGACACACGATTGCTCGTACACACGCCGTTCATATTGGCCAGCCCTACCACGCCGTACGATCTCGTAGTACCTTCAAGTGTGTATATGTCGTACCTACGAGATTTGAGACATTGTACGATCCACAAAGGATTGCCTGCGTAATAAACTGTTTTAATGGAAAAGGAGGATGGCGATCAACACATGCATATTGTATGACGCGTTGAGATTTTCAACTCATCATGGAAGCAAACAAAACTAGACAGAAAAAAATATGTTGACTTTAATCCATACACAAATTTGTTGAATGGAGCCAGCAGAGGTTTGACTTGTTTATGCCAGTTAGTAAAAAGTGTGTCAATAGAAGATTTGAAGAAGAGCTGTATCGGTGTTTTATGTTGTGTTTTCGATCATTAGTGTTACATTCGATCATATTCGCTAAATTAACTTTATGTTAACTGACATTACCTAAAGAAAGAACTTCTAACGCAGATTTGGAAGATTTCTTCATGTTATTGCATATTCTTATTAATTTTGGAATCGTTAAAATGGTAACGACAAAACAAAGTAAACCCGACATACATCCTGTACGTTTTTGCGATTTAGTGAAAAATAAATGACTTTTTTTGGCCTAAGTTTTGTTTTCACAATACATATACATACAAGATTAATATTATGAATTCGTCAAAAAGGCAGTTTAATAATAAAAAACACACACAAACAAAACACAACAAGACACATTTGAACATAAACGAAAACTCATTGGACTGCTTATGTATCTATTATATATGCTTATTTGATGTTTATCGATAGAAATAAAACATGATCGACTTAATATATATACTGAATATGTATATACGCGACCTACTTTGTAAACACCATAGCGTGATCATTTTTTGGTGCGCCAGAGAGACCCGCAACCCAGCCGGTCAGTTGGTTGAAGTAGAAGATACCATCTGCAACCTCCCTTCTTTCAACCGTCTCCACCGTTTGACCATTCGGTAACGGATTGTTGGCAGCAATTGTCTGCAAAAAAACAGCTCTAAGACACTCGATCACAGATTGGCAAAATGACATTCCCACCCCAAAATATCAGAATATATGCGTTATTAAAATGTTTAACATAAGCACAAAAAGAGCCTTCACTAAATAAAATGTATAAGTCATCGTCGCGTCTACGGATAATCATTAATATAAAAATATGAATAATGACGTGCTGTGAAGTCCCAGAGCTTCCAATTTTAGCGGGTTTTGGGCTAATAATTCCTCTATTGCTGATACTAATGATGCTGCTCTATTAGAATTTAAAATTGAATTATACTGGTGATTAGAGTATCTCTACAATTTGCTTTCCGGGATTCTCACCCCGAAAAAATCCAAGATCCTTCAGTCTTTGAAACCTACCCTGTAAATTATGATTCCACTCATGGTTACGTAAATATTCATCTCAGAATCTTCGATGCTTTCAAAACGAAGACTTATCTGAAATGGAGCGATTGTTGGCGTTAATCACTTCCTCGCATTATATACACATTTGTATAAAATATGTAACATGTTATTCTACAAATTACAACACTGTCATAATATAGCATCCTTCTTAAAAAGATACGGCAAATGTCAGCTTAATGTGACAAGTAACTACACGGATGCGAGCGGATATGATAATACACTATAAGAATATATTTACCACAAACAAATCGTCAATTGTTTAAAGCGCATACGCAGACAACGTAGGTTGGCGTATGATATATATTGTTATGCATTAACAAAGTTTAGATCCGAGCATATACAGAACATAAGAACAGTTAATTTTATAATCTTAGATTTGTCTTTATTATAGTTTGGTTAATTGAGATTCAAATTGTAAACAAATACAAGTTAGCATTCATCCGCTATGGTAGGCCCTCATCATGTTTTACCTTTTACGAGCTCGAAGAGAAAACAATCATTCTGAACATTGCTTCAACGTAAATATTATTTGAAGAGAAATGTAACGATAGTTAATAAAATACATGTTAATACTTTTACATCATCGCAATATCAAAAAACTCGGACTGTAAGTTAATTAGTTAAAATGGTTCGATCCAGAAAGAAAGCATTTTTGTTTGAAATAAAGTTAAAAACAAATGTGTGTTTTCAGGTTCGTTTATCTAGCAACTTTAAACGGATGCAAAGAGATATAATAATTCACTATACGAAAACACTTCGCCCAATCTTTCATGAGCACATTTGTGCAATTAGTTTAAGACATACTTTATCATGTTGGTGCTTTTTTAATGGTATTGATTTTCAAAAGATCTTATGTTTCCAACATTGGACGGTGTTCGGAAACTGGCTCGGAAAGTGATCATGATGAAAACTGACATCAAACATTGAATAGTGTTTTGATTTAAAAAGAGGAAGTGCGCAATCAAATGCATGTCGAATACATATGGGTAGAGCTCTTGGAAAACTTAATTTTATGCATATGCGTAAAGTGTCGTCAAAGTCCACGCAGGCTTATCAGGAACGAAACTTTTCGCTTTAATGGAATTTTTTAACTGCACAGGCTTATCTGGGACTATTCTTTACGCATATGCATTAAGCCCGGTTTTCTCAGACCGAAGCTCATATGTATATGAAAGAATATGTCTAGTGGACACGGATCTGTGGTAACGCACTGGCTTCACGATCCGTGAAAAGCAGGTTCGATTCCCCTCTACACCTGACTTATTGATCATCGTTTGCATGAAGCGTTAAACAGAGGAACATTTCTCTAGGTGCTTCACACCATGCTCTAAACGACAAGAGAAGTCGATCGTTTCTGGAACGGAGCGTGTCCTGTACTGTACACTGTCCTCCAAACTAACAAGTATTCTGGGGGCGCGTGCCAAATGGGAGAAAGACCCTGTGCACTCGACAAGTACTACACAAACACATAGACCCGCTCGCACGCACGCTCTAGCGCACCCCGTTTATGATGTGGGAGAAACGCTTCCGGATTAACAACTCGGTCGCCTCATCCTTGGTCATAGTGGCAGTGGCAACAGCAGTTGCGTGATACCTGCGGACGTCAGAAATGTGATTAGACAGGTGGAATATAAGTAATATATGCTTGCTATGGTGACAAATAATATGTATCGTTGTTCCAGAACAGGTCTTTAACAAATCGCATAATGGGATAAAACATGAATATTAACAAAATATATTTTCCAATCGTTGCAACAAAACTTCGTGAATGTAATTAGCAGAAAAATAAAAACATATATATTAATATGGCATAACAAAACATAAAAAATACATTCTGAATCTGTCATTAATTACATAAATTGCTTTATAATTAGATTTATTGTTTTGCAATATTCTTTCATTTTAATATGTAAAACTCTCTGAG
>VMBQ01000522.1:242330-254936 GCA_007657795.1 Dreissena rostriformis | reverse complement strand
TATTTTATTTAGTTTAAAAGCATGTGATAACATGTGATGTGTTTGTGAAACACTATGTACCCTTTTGGGCGATTTTGCCCCATGTATTTGACCTTTGACCTTGAAGGATGACCTTGACCTTTCACCACTCAAAATGTGCAGCTCCATGAGATACACATGCATGCCAAATATCAAGTTTCTATCATCAATATTGCAAAAGTTATGACCAAACTTTAACCTAGGTTAAAGTTTTGGGACAGAAAGACAGACACACAGAAAGACAGACACACACAATGACAGACAGACAGGCCAAAAACAATATACCCCCCTTTTTTTAAAAAGGGGGCATAAAAAGCTGTAGAACATATCACTGCCACTGACCCACCTTGACATACTGCTTGTAGATTTCGCGCAGCTGATAGAAGTCTCGAGTAGCGAAGATGAGGTTGAATGTCTCCTCATCCGTACCCCACCTGTCCTCTCCTGCCTCAAACAGGCGCTTAGCATCACGCTTTGCTTTCGTTTCGTCAGCCAGCTTCGTATAGTTCACCTGTATTCAAAATTTGATTAATTTCAATTCCATTCTGTGTACAGAACATGCACTTCATCTCTGTTTTCTGGATTTTACTTTAAGTTGGTTTTAATTATTATTTTCAGTTGTTTGATTAAGAGAAAAAAAGGCTTAATTCCAGGAAATCTAAAAATCATTCTAAATATACATGATAACAAATGTGGTTAATCAAAAACCATAAAACTTACAATTTAGAGGTTATTTACGAGTTATAGTGATCATCTTCAATATAAATTACCGGTACAACAACATTATAACAAACATGCAAACAATACTATTCCAAATATGTCTGAAATCCCTTTTAAATATCTAGACACTTCATCATTATTTAGATATGTAAATTTCATATACTTCAAACATTTTGAAATCGTTATCACAAATATACAACTACATGTTATTATGAGATTGTAGATACCAAGTATAGGTCACCACAATTGAAAGCAAAGTTTCACCCCAAACCCCCCAAAAAGTGCAGCAACAAACAGAGTGACTCCATCTATTATATGTCATGACACTTACATAAATTCACAGCCTATGAGAAAACTGAACTGAAAAAATCTACACCAATTTACCTGGAACATTCCAGTTCCCTCCCCATTGGGGTTGATGATCTCTTCAACGGCCTGTTCCAGTTTTGTTTTGTCAATCTCGTAACGGTTACCCTGGTGGCAGAATATAGCTACATACATGTATTACATATAGGCACACCAATGTATGGATTAAATATACACAGAATGTAAGTTGAAATAGTTTCCAGCACATAACCATGTCTGTATTTGCAAATCAATTAAACATTTTAAGTTAAATTTAACAATATTGCAGGCACTCACCTTTAGTTAGAATAATTATTTTTTGTAAGGAATTAGAACCAAACATAGTTGAGATTTATATGGTTTTAAAATATACAAGTTACAATTCAAATTTAATTTATATTGAATAAAATGTAAAATATTTGAGTCAAGTTGTCTATTCTGTGTACAGAAAGTAGTAATTACCGGGGTACATGTATTAGTAAAACAAATGTTAATAGTAAAACGGCATGAGCCGTTCCCTGGGAAAACAGGGCTTGTTTGGGATGACACTTTCCGCCAATACTTTTTTTGTTAAAAAGAGAACTCATCTAAATGAAAAATTTCTTAAAAGCACAAAGTGTTGTCCTTGATCAGTTTTCCCAGAGCACGGCACAAATTTTTAGATTTGGAATGCAGCGCAGCAATTATATATTTTCACAGTGAAGAAATATAAGCACATGTGTTTTTTCTTCATCAAAGTGCTTTGGCATTTGTTTTTTTATGTTTTACAATGTTTACAATATAGAAACGCAAAGATTGATCGTTATTGAAAACAAAGTAATAAAAAACTAAACAAAAAAGCACATTGAAACTATGGTAATCAAGAATTTAAAATTGTTCTGCATCAGTTATTAGCAAAATTCTGTGTTTGTCAAATAACCTAGAGGAAGTTATTTGAAAACCACAATGCCTGTACATGTATAAATTAAGCGCACGATCAATCGTTACTGAAAACAAAGAAATAAAAAACTACAAGAAAAAAGCACATTGAAACTACAGTAATCAAGAATTTAAAATTGTTCTGCATCAGTTATTAGCAAAATTCTTAGAGGAAGTTATTTGAAAGCCACAATGCCTGTACATGTATGAATTAAGTGACATTTCTCCACTTTGACTATTGACTAAAATCCTACATGACAGTCACCTGTGCTGCAGAGATGAGTAGCTTTTTAAAGTAACCACTCGTGTCCCCTTTAATGTCATCTTCTATCAGAGTGGCCCGCGTCTTTTGGTCTGGACGGGCAACTATTAATAAAACATGAACTAGGTTAGAAACTGCAACATAAACAATGGGGACAAATATTAAAGGGTCATATTTTTTTTAACAATTTTATATAATCGAAAGTCTTCCCCTTTTGTAGTAGTAATTCTATGTTGTTGTTTTTTTTTTTTTTTTTTTTTTTTTTTTCNTTTCAGTTTTATGTCTGATCCTTTACGATTTTTCTGTTTAATTCTGAACAAGCTGTAAGAGACACAATATTAATTAAGTAATACATATAACCATTTTATCCCAACATGTAATTTTTGACAAGCAATATTACTTTCTGCAAATGTCATTAACCAAATTACATTTTTTACAACACAACCACATATGATATAGCGTTTGTTTTATGTTTTAACACACAAATTCACTCGTGTATCAGAACTCAAAACAAACATTCAAGCAGTTGTACCAATAATTTCAAAACAATGAATTGCCAAGCTTTTTGCATGTAGCTGTTATTATATTGAGACTCATAAATAAATTCTCAACTATTTAGAAGACTAATTCTGGATTGATATGTTTTATCTTTGTCTACAAAATGCCATGTATTCATGCACTTTCAATGTGTCTGGTATGTCAAATATAAAATATGAATGAACAAGACTATTTCCTAGCAATGATGTCCCCTACCCGCTCCACCATTGGCAGATTTTTTTTGTTTTTGTTTTTTAAGTATTTGTTGCCAAAGCAACCAGATTCTTGACGTAGGAAGAAAATGAAATGGCGTGCATAATCTCCATATTGCCATCTGTCCATGTTTCAAGTTTCATGAAAAAATATTAAGAACTTTTAAAGTTATCGCAGGATCCAGAAAAGTGTGACAGACAGACTGATGGACTGACTGACGGACTGACGGACAGAGCGCAAACCATAAGTCCCCTCCGGTGAAGACAATAAAATGCTTGAGATCATTATTGTCAGAAACACTCAAATAGTACATTGTCAGTCAAAGTGCCGTAACAATGGTGTCGATTAGAAGACAAGCAAAAAATTATGTAAACAAAATAGGATTTATATTAATAGCCTAGTCAAATAAAAACCCAACAAAAAAAGGACAATTTAAAATAAATACCTAAAGTAAAAAGTATTGTTAACATATGAAAATAAGGAATAAGATATATACATAACATTTATAGTTAAACATCACACAAATTATATAATTTCTTCTTTTTCTAAACAGTAACTAGTGAAAGAAAATATAATTTTGATATCATCAGACAGTCTTACTTTGTATATATATATGAAAACATCGCATCAACCGGTAGTGTTTCTCTTCATATTCTCTTTTGAACATAAATTTAGTATAACATTCTCACACCTGTCGTCATGGAGACCATAACAAGTAACGAAACCACTCACCATCACCATATACAGCCCTCATTTCCTTTATCTGCTGGTTAGTTCTGGTCATCAAGATTTCAATCAGTGCAAGTTCGTCGGTACCAAGGCCCTGGAAAACATGAGTTGGTAGAGACAGATGGAATTTTTATTTCCTACAGAATAATTTGCAAATTTTATCATAGGATTTGTATTCTTAAATGATACTTGCTAATTGTTTTAATGATAAAGAATACAAAATCATTGTTTAACTACTTGATTAACAGTGACAAAATATTTCCTTATACTGATCTGAGCACAGTAAAAAGGAGTTCTCATTTCAATTGTAATACATTTGAGCCACGCTTTGTCAAAAGTGGCTTTTGTTATTGTGCGTAAAGTGTCGTCACAGATTAGCCTGTGCCGTCCACTAAGAAGAGACTTTATTTAAACGAAAAATATCAAAAAAGCGGAAATTGTAGTCCCTGATTAGCCTGTGCGGACTGCACATGCTAATCTGGGACTACACTTTACACACATGCATTAAACCCCCTTTTCATAGAGCGCGGCCCATTTGTCAGATTATTACAGTATCATAATATTTTTATCTTATCATTGTTTATTTGCCAATAAACAACTCTGGGTAGTACAGAGGGGTGGCTACTATATCACTTGGTTTACTGTAACCCTTCTGGTTAAATTAATACAGAACTCCCAATCTGTGTTTGTTGCCAATGCACATTAATTGATCAACATAATTCTTTTTCAGAACCTAACAAGAGATGTGTTCGTCAGAAACACAATGCACCCTACTGCGCCGCTTTGAAATAAAATTTCTATTTATCATTTGGCAGGTATAGAAATTATCTCCCTTTAAAGCTTATTACTTCCCTTGGATTTTGTTTTTTGACCTTTGACCTTGAAGGATGACCTTGACCTTTCACCATGCAAAATGTGCAGCTCCATGAGATACACATGCATGCCAAATATCAAGTAGCTATATTCAATATTGCAAAAGTTATGACAAAACTTTAACCAAGGTTAAAGTTTTGGACAGACAGAATGACAGACAGACAGACAGGCCTAAAACAATATATCCCCTCTTCTTCGAAGAAGGGGGCATAAAAAGAGATCATAAGAAGATTTCAAAATATGGAACTGAAAAACAACTTGTCAATTGTTTTTGTTAACACAGCCCCTGATTTTTTATCAAACATAATACTCACCCCACTATACACAAATATTCAGCAGCCTGTTGTTCTGTTCCTCATTAAGTTAAGACAAAAATGACAACTTGAATCTTGATAAGTTTTTTTTACAAATATACTGAGAGTATATAGTTTTTCTTGAGGCAACTTCTGTAGAAGTAGGTAGGGCAGATCCTGATGACATCAGCCAATAATTTATATACATATTAATTTACTTTCTCAGCTTATAAATATAAACCCTATTACGTTCAGCTTGACTGCATTAAAAGCCCTGAACTTAATGAGACATGTACCCGTGAGTCTGTTGTGCGAGTAGAACCAGCACTTGGGGTCGGTGGGGGAGTGAACCTGGACCTCCTGATCATTGGACTTTAAACCATGTCACGGTTTTTTCAACTTTATGGGAAGATAGCCCATGGCTTTGGAATTGGGAATTTTATCAGCTTTTTCAAGAAATTGGGAATTAAATTCAGTAGCCTTCTTTTTTCGCGTGAAAAGTCCACTGATTTTGGAAATACTTATTTTATATAACTCTATATAATAATTTAAATTAAAAGAATAATATCATATGAATCATTTTTATATACTTTGTTAGATGCAAATGAAATACAATTGAGATAAAATAATCNATGTCCACTACACCGATGTGACTGGTATAGTTGAAGTGCAAATGCACACAAAAACATCTTTCAGAAGGAACAAATAGATTAAATTATAGACATGATTATAAACTCACGTAAATGGCCTTCTTGACACATTTGGCATCAAAGTGGGCTGGAGAGACAAAGCAGGCCAAGATGGCGTCCTTGTAGTCTCCACTCAACTCACTCCTGATGTCTTCAACCAGATCCTGAAACAGTGGGTAGTGATGGTTAGAGGTGTGTAGAAATATAAGAGAATTTATAAAAATCAGAAATGTTTTTATTTATGACAATATTGAGGCAGCTGATTGGAATTAATTGTTAAGCTCAAGGCATGCATGAACAGAGGTTAAAATTAATGCCCTTTTAACATACTTATAATGACGGAGGCACACAAATCTCTGTCCATAAGTTTCATGCTCATAATCATGTAAGACTAAAGACTTCAATATACATGTACATGTGTAGTCACAAGCGAGTGTTTAATACATTTTATTAGGCAAATGAAGACTGAATGCATTTTTTTGTAAACTTATTACAAAATGTATAAATTACAGATTAATAGCCATGTGTAATGATGAGAAAAATATTCATATAAATAAGTTGAAGATAACTTTCTGTAAAAAATCTACATATAATATAAACAGTTGAATTACAGATTATCACTTAAGCTGTAATATTTTTTAGTTAGGCTGAGGAGGGGTGGGGGTTGGTGGAAAAATCTCAAATACAAACTAACTGTTTCAGTTTTTAAAATGCTACAATCAACTTGTCCCTAAAGAACCTGTCAAGTAAAACTGTCAAACTCTGTCATTCATGCGCTGAGCCGCATGGCAAACATGAGAAATTGATTTCACCATCCCTGCTCATTTCCTATAAAAACATGTTTTCACAAGTTTTGTACTTATATAACAGTGTATGATTATATGGATGGTCTTAAGACGCCCAATAGAACACGCATATCAGTGAAAGTGCTTACCCTTCCATACATGGTTTTGAACATGGTCTTGAGCTTCTGACGCTGCAGGTTGCATCGAGTTGCAACAATGTGTGTGATGATGCTCTCTGTAGTGCCTAAATGTAATTATAAAACATGCATTATCTGATTGAAGTAGGCATATACAAGGCAGCATTTTACAATACAAATGTGTGAATCTATTAAGGTACAATTTGCAACAATTAATATCATCTACGTAGTTCAAGCATATATGCTTATCAGACCAGGGGAAATCAAGGTAAAAAAACTTATTAGTTAACATGACATCTCATTGCTTCCATGTCAGAGTCTATATGGAAACTTTAACCAGTAAAAACAAGCAGCTTATTAACTTACGCACATTTTTTCTGGCTAAGCTGGTTAACCAGTACCAAATGCACATACAATTTACTAATGCCTGAAACTGGAAACAACTGACTTACTTGAATCAGAATAATTAGGAGGAGAATGGCTGTATAAATAAGTTTATGACCAATCATCACACAAGATGTATGGCTGGATTAGGAGAGAAAGCAGTGATCCTCAACTTTGCACTCCCAGTGCTCTACCAACTGTGCAAGCTCAGAAGCTGGCCGAATTGTTCAAACAGTGAAAAACTGAACATAGGAGCCTTGTTCTGGGGAAACTGGGCTTACTGCATGTGTGTAAAGTGTCGTCCCAGATTAGCCTGTGCAGTCCACACAGGCTTATCAGGGACGACAATTTCCAATTAAACTGGATTTTTTTTTAGAACAGACTTCATTGACATGAAAAAAAAATCATAAAAGAGTAAAGTGTCGTCCCTGATTAGCCTGTGCGGACTGCACAGGCAAATCAGGGACAACACTTTAAACACAAGCATTAAGCCCAGTTTTCCCAGAACTTCTCATGAGATCTGCCTACCAGCTCCCTTCATGGCCACCCGCAGGTACTCGCAATCTGCTTCAGGGTCCCAGTCTTGTCCCGCCAGGTCTGTGTCACGCTCTTTGGCGTAGAACGCAANCGCACACACACACACACGCACGCACGCACGCACGCACGGACGGACGGACGGACGACGGAAACCACACCATGACATAAGCTCTTCCGGCCTTCGGCCAGTAGAGCTAAAAAACACTAATCGCTGGTACAAATTAAGCCATTTTAATCCTTTCAAAATCACACACCGTATCAACCGTTATAATTTAAATCAAGTGCAGGTGTCTATTATACTTGTAAGTCCTCAAAATTAATAAGAACAGTAGCTACAACTTTATGTATAGCATTTTAGAAATAACACAGTTTATAAAAAAAGTGATGTCTTACTCCAAGAGTTATTCATCACGAACAGGTTTCTGACATTTTTTTCACCTCAAATTATGTTTCATGTAGAAGTTAATTTTGTTTATCAAGAAGTAAATTAAGTGATTATTTACAGATAATAAATGTAAAATGATCGCTTTAGATACAGACAGTATAAACAACTATAAAACTGCATATTGCAAGCCTTGTTTTGGATAAATCAATAAATCATTGCGTTGTGATAAAAGCTAAAATAGGGAATGTGAAATTCATGTAACAGGTAGCAATAACACCTATCAAGTCCAGTTTTGGACTGTTATTTTTTTTTATGCTCATCTATATGCAGTGATTTGGTAACGATTGGATAAAAATCAAGCTTGAATTTTGCACATTGGCCATTCTTCTCTCAAAAAAGGGATAAAAGCTCTGGTGGTCCTGTTCTAATCTGGTACATTATCAAAAGTTTCAAAATTTTAATGTCATACACAAACAGTGCGGTTTTATTAATTAAGATTAAAATATGAAGTATGTTATTATGAATATCCAAGAAATGACTTTTTCTCGCAAATAAAGGGCAATACCTCTGGTGTTTGGAATAAAATCCAGGATATTTTTGGAATGTTCAACAGTTTTATGCACATCCACTAATTTCAAGTAACTTAATTTCAACTAGCCTTAATAGCATGTCATTGTCCCAGACTGTCTACCTATCTATAGGCATGAAGTTAGAACATTTTCAAATTAAAGTAATACAAGACGCATTTTTCACTATTGAATTGAGCTGAAAAGAATTAACAGGTCAAAAGAGTTAGTTCAAATGTGGAAACTGACCAATAATCTGCAACTCATCTTGCTACCAGTTGTTTATAAAAAATATATTATATTCAATATTTTACATGACTGTCCCAGTCCTCTAAGGCGAGCGGAACTGTCTGTTTATTAAGATCGGAGTTAGTGTTCGTTCGTTCGTATGAACGAATCTGCACTAAAACTAAATTTAGATTCACGTCGTACATCGAATCACTTCTTTTGTCAGTTGTCAAAACGAAAGTAGGGTTGATATTCAAATGCATTATTTTTCTCTTTCCGGATATTGTTATAGTATGTTGATGCTGCATTAACAAATATAAGTGTATATGAAGTGAAAACACCAAAAATAAACAACGGTTGCGATATATACACCATAGCATATACTGTTAGATGCGTCTAGTATCACTTTAAGGTGGTATAGAATTTAGCCCCCACCAAAACATTCAAAGTTTTTCTTAAACACTTTACATAAAGCTCACCACCATGTCATCGGCAGGATATTTCACGAGTGGACCAACCGTTCCCTGTGCCATCTCAAGGGTAGCAGTGATCGAATAGCGCCTCATTAGCTCGTTTACGAACATATTTTTCATCTTTGTCTTGACCTCCGCATCCAGCTGCTTCTTGTTCTATGAAAGAATGTCATAACCCTTTGCCACTCAGAAACACACTTTGATGTGTTTGTAGTCCCTTAGAAAATCAAATTAAATTTAACCCTTTGAGCGCTGGAACCGGGTTTTGAAGGCCTTTGCAAACAGTTAAGATCCAGATGAGACGCCACAGAACGTGGCGTCTCATCAGGATCCAAACTGTTTGCTATTCTGATAGTATTCTTTGGAAAAAAATCGAAGAAAATGCTAATTTTAGAAATTAAGCAGACAACATTTTAGCAGACGACAAATTTCCCAGCATACAAAGGGTTAAGACCTTTCTTACTAGATTGAAGTTTTAAAGGCTTCATTTTTTACCCTAAGGTACTGATGAGCAGCAAACAGCAGAAAACCTGAACAGACTGAGAGTTACTCGCAGGCTGTTCTGGTTTTATGCTGCTTGCATAAAGCTATTTTAAGTTTGCTTCTGAGTGGGAACGGGATAAGCAAAGAAAATACAAGGCATTCTGACATCGATTTTCAATTACATTTCCCATTGACTTTAATTTTTGTGAGCAATTTTGTGTTTGTTAAAAAACAAATTGAGGTCAAAAATGAAAATCAATGTTGACAAACTTACATCAATTTCGGGACTTCTTTATGGAAAGACATATTAAATAAATGTTATTAAAATGGATTTTCACTGCCACAGAGTTAACAATATTGTAATTTAAAATCAATTTTTGCTCATGAAGTATTTTTTTTTATTTCAATAAAAAGTTTTGTGAACATGGGTCCTGCTGATACCTGGGTTTCACATCAACATTATTCAGGGGTCCTGTCCATAAACATGCTAGTCCCATTTTTTTAGTCCCCATTTGAATTAGCTTTGAGTATGTTTTGTATTTCAAACATAGTAATATTTAATAATTAAATCATTAAAGTCACAATTTATTTGAACAATTAACCATTTCAACAAATCATAACAATTATGCATTACAAGTTTAAAATAAGGAGGGATCCAGACACACAAATTAGAGGTATTTGAAGCAGAAAATGTAGTACTCTTAATCCAAAGCAAATACCACATTTTTTATTTCAAATGATCTCATAGAGGTATTGAGAACCTTAACAGAAAAAAAATGATAATCATGGAGGACTAACATATTTATAAACAAGAGATGTGTTTGTCAGACACACAATGCCCCCTATTGCGCCGCTTTGAAAAAAAAAAAAAATGAAACCAAAACGCAAAACCTAAACGCAAAGTGTGACTGAATTTCAGACAGACGGACAGACGGACAGTGCGATCACTATATATTCACCTTTGGGGGCATAAAAAATGTCATGATGCACATAGTTAAGATAAATATGGGAATACAAATAACAGGTTAACCTGCTTTGCTGTAATTGGAAAATCATTTTTTTTTTACCTTTGACCTTGAAGGATGACCTTGACCTTGACCTTTTACCACTCAAAATGTGCAGCTCCATGAGATAAACATGCGTGCCAAATATCAAGTTGCTATGATCAATATTGCAAAAGTTAAGACCAATTTTCAAAACCTAAACGCAAACTTTAAAGTTTAAGTTTAAGTGTGACGGAATTTCAGACGGACAGACGGACGGACGGACAGAGCGATCACTATATGCCACCCTACCGGGGGCATAAAAAGTTATTTAATGTATAAAATGGATAACTACAATAATTTTTGTGAAATAGACTGTTTCATAAAATTTTAACCAGAAATTAAAGTAAATTAAAATGCTTTTATTCTGAAGACAGATACGACAATACCTTTAGTTTTTTTTATGAAAGCCAGCCTTAGTAAAATGTCTAATTAAAATATTTTTGATGTGACAGCCATACTGACCACAGCAGGTTCCTCCTTCTCTGGAGCTTGTTTAGCCTCAGACTCGGGAACAGGGATCTGAAACAGAAATGTGTCATGTTCTGAGAAAACTGGGCATAATGCTTGTGCGTAAATTGTCATCCCAGATTAGCCTGTGCAGTTCGCACAGGCTAATCAGGGACAACAATTTCCACTTTTATGGAATTTTTCGTTTAAATGATGTCTCTTTTTAGCAAAAATCCAGTTAAGGCGGAATGTGTCTTCACTGATTAGCCTGTGCGGACTGCACAGGCTAATCTGGGATGACACTTTACGCACATGCATTATGCCCAGTTTTCTCAGAACACGACACAAATGTACTTTACATATCCATATCGTATGAGAAGGGCTGAATAGGGCCAAACTGTTTGCTATTCTGATAGTGGTCTTTGAAAAAAAGTGAAGAAAATGATGATTTTAGAAATTTAGCAGACAACATTTTAGCAGACGACAAATTTCCCAGCATGCAAAGGGTTAAAAGAGCTTGTTCACAGATTAGTTAAATGACGACTTTCTGTTTAAACAAGCAAAATAACACTCATGACATAGGAAAATGTAAAAATTATGGGTTCATTAATGGAGAACCATCATTCAAAATTTAAAAAATAGTAAAGCTTTAAAAAAATAATAATCCGTGAACAAGTCCCTTTAAATCAGGACAAAATGCGTAAAATATATGATATGGAAAGAAAATTGAGGGCGAGACACAATTTTGACAAAATAAAACATTGTAGAGCCAGGAATAAGATATTTATCCAATATAGGAGGTTGGAATTTAATATTCTGAGATTTATATATCTGCAGGTTTGATTTAAATGTACGGTATATATATTCTTAAGTTGGTATGTGCAAAGTTAACAACCAGTTTAATTCGTAGACGACCATTTGAACTGGAAATTCTTAGCAAAATCCTTGCTTTGATTCCATGGTTTGGAAGTGTCTTAGGCACTCAAAACTTGGTATTGGTGTGATATGTATTTAAAAGTAATATCATATCATAAGAGCGGTCAACTATGAGTAGACTTTTCATTTCAACATGCATAATATAAGAAATATAAAATATAATGCAGTTCCAACTATATTTCTTATATCAGATTGCAGGACACCATCTTATTGCTATCATGTTATATCCAGATCACTAAATAGTACTGCAAATACCTCTACAATGTAATACATGCAAAACATAGAGCAAAACAAACAAGAAAAAGATATCAGACCATTGAAATGCTACTTACTTTTGGTACCTGATATCCCATTTGCTGAAAATAATAACAAATATGATGTATTAAAACTTGAATTCAACTAGGAATCGGTTTTTAGCAATTCAATATCTCAAACAACAATTATTACTGTACAGAATTTTCATTTTTATGCCCCACTCTTTTAAAATATGTGGCCGCCCTTCCATCTTAATGCCCCACCCTTTTCAAATATGCCCCACCTTTTTTGTTCCTCTTTCATTTGTCAACGTTTTTATTGATTTGCTTTTGAGAATTGTATGTAAA
>VMBQ01000522.1:200433-241844 GCA_007657795.1 Dreissena rostriformis | reverse complement strand
TACCCATCATCATCTCAGTTGGCCAGTAACTGACAACTGTCCCTTTCTTGAATTAGAGGTAGGGGGAGAATGACTGTGGAAATTACCCTGGTAATGAAACCACAATGCTCAGATATGTGACCGACCCTTTACCAACTGAGCTACCTGTTTGTTTGACTGAATCAGCGTACCTGGTACATGTACCTCTGCATATTCATCTCCTGCTGAGCCTGTATGTACGGCTGGTGGGTGTAGGACTGGGGTGGAAGCATGGGCTGGGGCGGCGCCTGCAGGGGAACAGCCATGTACACCAGATGAAAAGGTACAGAAAAAACTCTCCATGAATAGGGATTTTTTAAAGAGTGAATCATATGTTGAATTGGTTAAGATATACATTTTACACTTTTATTAACAGATGTTTGACATGACTGATAATAGTAAATCTGGACAATCATTTTGAGACATAAAATATCTCATAATCATTGTAACAATACTTAAAATATTAAATAATTTCAATGAAGAACTATACAAAGGAATGGCCCTCAAGTGAATAGCTGTGTGTAATATTACCTGTGTTCCCATGGGAACCTCATAACTCATCTGCTGTACAGCTGGGCAACCATATCCAGGGTGACCACCTGAACAAATATATCATTAACACACTGATGCTGGAAAAACCTTACATATTCATTTCATAACAAATACCATGTAATTTTTGAAGGCAGCATGGGGTACAGTAAAAATGAAGAAATTGAATTCACTCTATTATCTCCTGAAATCCAGGGCTGGACAAAGTATGGTACCTGCTAATAAATATGACAGGAGTATTTAAACCAATATAAAATTAATAGTAAAGCTGTTATTGAAGAAAAAAAAGATAATTATTGTCATCAATTAATATCTAGCAGTGAAATGCTAAAATGAATACTGTAAATTTAAGTGATTGTTTTCTTGGTTGTTATAACTTAAGAAACTATGAACATTGGTAAGAATGCGCATATTTGTTTTAAAGTATCTGTTCACAAATTAACAAATTGACATTATCTTCAATTTGATTATCACATGTTCTCACAATTAAACATGAGTGTATAAAATGGAGAGAGATATGACTACAGCCAACTGGTATACAAAATAAACATTCTGTTTTGTTAATGAGCAATTATCAATTGATATTGAAAACAAAAACAGCAAGTGTTTGTTAGATGAAACAATGGAGTCTCTATGCTAGCTTGCTATATTCAAAGTTTCATCAAGATTGGTCAAAGCAAAAAAAACCTACTGTCTGGAAACCACCTGTTTAACACCACCTAAACAGGCCAGTCAGTCCACCCGCCTGCATAACCCAATCTTATAACCAGGATTTTAAACTGGTTATAGTTCCTATGCATAAATCTTTTACGACCTTGAAAAGCAGTATGCCAAAATATGTGAACAATTCCCTTTAAATTAATGATACAATGCCTTAACATTAATGATATTATGCACATTATCCAGAAATACTATACTATACTGACAATATGTTCATCTTACCGTATCCTCCATAGCCAGTGTGGTTATTGTAGGCACTCTGGCTATACATCCCATACACCCCTCCTCCCATATTCATAGGCGGGGGAGGGGGCCCAGAGTTCACATGGAAGCCGCCATAGCCATCGTAACCCTGCATGCTTCCAAAACTTTGCGGATAGTTACTCTGAAACAGTGACCGTTTGTTACTCTGTAAATGCCTAAAGTCAGGTCACTGTTACAGAAAAATGAGTTGTGTTCTGAGAAAACTGAGCATAATGCATGTGCGTAAAGTGTCGTCCCAGATTAGCCTGTGCAGTCCGCAAAGGCTAATCAGGGATGACACTTTCCGCCTCAATTGGATTTTCGCTAAGAAGAGACATCATTTAAACGAAAAATTCCATAAAAGTGGAAATTGTCGTCCCTTTTTTAGTCTGTGCGGACTGCACAGACTAATCTGGGACGACACTTAACGCACATGCATTATGCCCAGTTTTCTCAGAACGCGACTCAAAAATGAAGATAGGATGAAGCTTGCCAACATTACCAGTGTACTCTTTAGGCAGACAATATGCACTTGAATAGCTTCCTTTTTTAAATATGGTGTAGTTTATGCATGCATCTATTGAATTTAATGATGTCAAAGCCATATTATTAATTTAATAAGCTCTGATCAATATACCAAGATTCCAGAATGGAGTCGAATATATTAATCGTAACAGTATTTTTAATGTATTCATGCAGGCATAAAGGCCTGTTTCAGGTTTTGTTGGCAATCTTTATTGAATGCTCTTTGAAGCATGTAACATGCATACGAGTTGCGTTCTGAGAAAACTGGGCATAATGTATGTGCGTTAAGTGTCCTTCCAGATAAGCCTGTTCAGTCCGCACAGGCTAATTAGGGACGACACTTTCCGCCTAAATTGGATTTTTGCTTAGAAGAGACTTCATTTAAACAAAAAATGTCATAAAAGCAAAAAGTGTCGTCCCTGATTAGCCTGTGCAGATTGAACAGGCTAATCATGACACTTTACGCACATGCATTATGCCCAGTTTTCTCAGAACATGACACATACACACAAAAGATGTTATAAATACAGTAAAATAAATAATTTACAACATATTTACTACTGTATGGCCAAGCACCGAAGAAAATAAGTTTTCAGAATGTAAAGAATGTACGGGAAACATGTTTCCCTAAGGGCGGGTCTTGTTTTGACCACCATGACATGCCAAATAACAAACCCCTGAGCCTTGTGGTTTCAGAGATTTTTAAATAGTTTTCACTTTATACATCTAAGGGAAACAAGATGGCCCCTGGGCGAGGCAAAGTTTAACCACAGGGCCATGATTGGAATAAACTTGGTAAAGGACCACCATACATGTTACATGCAGAATATTACACCAGAATAGAATTTGAAGTCATTTTTGCTAAATAAGTCTATAAAAATCAGGTGACCCCTGGGACATGGCCATTTTTCCCCCCAGGGACATGACTTCAACAAATTTAGTAGAAGACCAATAGTCAAGTTTACAACCCAAATATTAAATCCCTGACCCTGGTCACTCCGGTGGTTTTTGATTTTTGAAGTTTTCATTTAAAAAATATATTTTTACATCTGGTGACCTCTTTATGCTATGAACTGGAGCAATTAATTATTTTAACATCTTTCAAAGAGTGTCAACAAAAAATCATTCCTGTGAAGTTCCATTAAAATCTGCCAAGCGCTTAAGGAGGAGAAGTGGTAAGAAGATAAACTTAATGCACCAACTGATGGACAACGGACAACACGCTATCCTAAAATCACCCCATGAGCATCATGTTCTAAGGTTAGCAAAAAAAATAAAATACAAACTTACCCCATAAAAAGCCATGATTGTCTTTAGGTCTAGATCTAGATAAAAAGGAAATGTAATGTTAAATATGAATTAAAATTTACTCCAGATTATTTATACATTGATATTCAGCAAACACTTGTTTTTAGCACATACACCATATCTTCTCCTTGTATACAAACTTGACAAGTGTCTCTTAATCCACAATTTACAACATTCAAAATGTGGTATTCTAGATCTAATATAAACTGCCTTAATGTTGAACCATTAATGAATGCTATTAAAAATAAATATGGTGCATGCATTGCAATCATATATAACATTACATTAATTAAAATACACCATTTTACCATAATATTTATTCCAATCAATTAAAAAACTAGAATCAATAAACTTTGGGTCACTTACTCTGATAACAGCTGCACAGGTAAGCTATATACCCTAGCAATAATGTAAATAAACAAAAGTGGCTGCTAGGTTGACCTCCGCACCTTACACTTCTTGTCGTCTGCTCTAAAATCAATTACTATTGATTGTAGAGTGGGTTAATTTTGGCTTTCAGGTATTTCTACGTCATATCATGTTTACATGTATTAAGGTAAACCTTATACAGAAGAATCATTTTAAAGGTTTATTGCCAATATACTTGCAAAATATCAGAGCTGACGTCAATCGTAAACTCAATAAATATTATGATATTTAGCAACATACACTATACTAGACTAGTCTTTACAGATTTTGAAATAGTGACCAATTTAGTTATTACCTTCATACATGTACATGTGAGACTTTGCTAATTAGTCCCAAATATGGCAAACTGAACACTTTTTTTTAAGGAACATTCATTTTTTGAACAGGTGTACTGTAATGCTCTGTCTGGAGCAACAAAAACCGAAAACACTGCTTTAAGATCAGATATTATGTGTCTATGAATAGATCATTTCTTTTAAACTGGTATTATCATAGGAGTAAGAGATTTGTTTGATGCCATACGGGCCCATACCTTTACTCCTGTTTGTTAAAGATTGGATAAACAAGAGTAGACAATATTCCAAGTCTTAATTTTACATCAATACACTACATACACTGTTATATACAATTTCTTAATATCAATGAATATTTTGAAATTATCAAAATATTGCCAGTAACCAATCCATTGAGTGGTTGTCACAATTATTGATTGAATTGTTGCCAAAATCACTAAGCAGATTTTGTTCTTAATAAAGATCCAATTTTTCATTCTCAGTATTTCTTATTCACTTATAACCCACTGTTTTATTGCTGTATTATTTCCCCTGCTGGTGCAACCAGAGGGGGCTATAGGTTTACCCCTCGTCCGTC
The DNA here is from genome assembly GCA_007657795.1 of Dreissena rostriformis. Classification (NCBI taxonomy): domain Eukaryota; kingdom Metazoa; phylum Mollusca; class Bivalvia; order Myida; family Dreissenidae; genus Dreissena; species Dreissena rostriformis. The sequence continues at coordinate 237,182 of VMBQ01000522.1, read as the reverse complement.
TGTCAGTCCGAATCTTGATCCATAGATTACTCAAAGTTTCAAACACTACTTAACTTAAGCTAAGTGGACGAAACTTGGTATGTTGATAGAGTGTCATATGGGACTATGCAAGTTATTTCATTTTTTTTTTCTTAAACAAAAAATTGTGGTTGCTATGGTTAGAGGAACAATTGAAAATAAAATCTTGATCCGGCGATAACTAAAAAAGTTCTCAAGCTGGCTTCATGAAACTTGCTATTTTCATTGAGGACCATATGGTGAATATACACATTGTTTCAGGTTGTTTTTGTCAGATATAAATTGTGGTTTCTCTTGTTACAAATGCTATGGTTACTAAAGTAATTGAAAACTGAAATCTGGATCCTGTGTTAATTAAAAAATAATGTAAACTAGGTTGATGAAACTTAGTATCTGGATAGAGCAGGCTTTCTGATGTTCCTAGTTTTCATACTTTTCCTAGTTCTTCCCAGTTTTTCTAAAATTCTCATAGTATTCCTAATTTTTTGTTTGCAGCATTACATTGGAAAGTGACTTTTATCAGTTTTGAATGTATTTTCTGCAGAAAACAACAAAACGTTGTTGTGTGCTTTTCGTGATATGATTTGTTGTTACTGAAATAAAGCATCCATCTATGATTTAAGGTAAGCCTCTGATAGAATCAATATTTCTTTTATGACTAATGATAAAATATGACATTTTTGCAGTGAAATAACAGCAGTGAAAATAAACAAATTGTTATTTTCACCGGCGAAAATAACAAATTTTTGCTGGAATAATGATGTCATTTCGTCAACAACATGACGTTGTTTCAATGTATTGAGGCACTCCATGGGAGAAAAGGTAACTTTTCAGCGAAAGTGAAACAGCTGTTAATTATTTTCTCGAAAAAGGGGCATAAAAGAAACAGAAAATTTGTTCAAGTCAGTGTAAGATCGTTTGTTATTTCACTCGTGATCATAGAAAAATATTATTTTCACTCTTGGCTGCGCCACTCGTGAAAATATATTTTCTATGATCACTCATGAAATAACAAACGATCTTACACTGACATGAACAATTATCCTCTATATATTACATATTTGAACCATTTGATGTAAAATTTTAGGCAGAATCATTTGTTCAAAAGACTTAATGTACCTGATTAAGATAAACTCTATTTTCTATTAATACAGTCAAGCCTGACCTACCAGTCACCTGAGAACAACAGTCACCTGTCTACAGTGGTCACTTTGGTCATTTCCCGTGAATGGCCGCTGTTCTCAGGTCGGACTGTATTCAGTGATGTATATTTGACCATCCCCAGATCTTGAAAAAATGTACATATGTTTTGAAATACATGTAGTTTTTAAATGCATATTTAAGATTTTAGATTTTGAGAGTCTAATTACCCTATGCTTGAAATGTTCTGGGGTCAAATGACATGACCGTTGTAAACAAAAACTAAGTTTTAGTAAAAAGTTGTTGAATTCTCAGCAAATGTTTTAACTTAACTAAAAATGTTTAAACTAAATACTCTGCAAACATCATCAGTAAGATGTGAAATATACTTTATAAGTCAACCTCTTGGTAACATTTACATCAAAATGATAATTTGCTAGAGTAAAAAATGAGAAAACTGCAAAAATGCTGGCATTAAAAGGCAGGATTCTGTTTCAATTGAAATTCCTGGTATGAAAAATTCTCTAAAATTGCCACACCCTTTTTCTTTACCAGAATAAAATGTACACTTTCTTCCTTTTGTGTTACAAACAGTAATTTGATATTTGTTAATTTAAAAAGGGTGCTTTTAATGTCACTGGTGATGAGTGAAACTTATGATAGGAAACATCTTAAAATGCATGCTTGCTAAAAATGTCTCCCTTACAAAGGCAAGAAGAGATCTGCAACTAAGTTAATGGCTGATCTAAAAATTAAATGACCTTCAGAGAGACCTACATTTACAAATAAGTGGTGTTGAAATAGTGATTATTCAGCATATCAAAGCAATTTTGTATTAAGTGTCGAATAAACAGACAAGAAGACACTTCAATCCTTGAACACTCATCCGAGAAACTGTATCTTATTTGTAGAAATTAATAATACATAATAACCTAAGTTTGGGGCTACTTTTAGAGACAGGGACATAATTTGAACATATGTTGCCGCGTATAGAGAATAATAGGTTAGTGTTGATTATAATTCAGGTTTATCATGCGAGGCTTAGAAAACAAAAAGCACGAGCCTTGGCGAGTGCTTTTTCGTTTTCGTGCCAAGCATGATAAACCTGATCTATAATCAACACTTACCTTTTATTCTATTTATCCCACTTTTTATTCAGTAAACCTTTTTATTTAAACAAAATAAGTTAAACTTGTTATTTTCGCTTTATTCATGACGTCATTTTGTCGAAAATATGACGTCATTTCGTGCTGTGTTTTATAGCAAAAATTTAATCAACGGGGCTATAATCAACCGAAATCGCTGTAAAAGTGGCATAAGTCTATTTAACACATTGCACACAACCAAATGAGTGTGGCAAATGTTGACACCATTTACAAATTTTGAACAAATGTAATAGAGGACAACTGTCAGATTTTGCATACCAAATATTTCACCTGTATGCCTGGTTCTTTTACTGGGATTTTTTTACATTATATTTTACTGATGAAGTCTATATAAACAAATATTACCCAGGGCGCGGCCAATGTTGACCCCATGGGCGTGATTTGAAAAAAATTGGTTGAGGACCACTATACGATGTTACATAAAAATACCACACTCTTGGACCTTGCAGTATCAGAGAAGATCACATGTTAGTTGGCTTACAAGTGGATCAGTTTTATTTTTGTTGTCATTAAACATCAGTCGGCGAAAATGTTATTTTATAAAAAGGTCACAGGCTAAAGAGTACCAATTTAATAAAACCAACGACATACTAGTACAGGGTTTAAACATACAACATATTTTTAATATGTGCAATAATATTGAACAAGAGCACCGCATAGCGGGTGCCAACGCTCGGCTGTGGGTGCTTGGATTTTATTTTTTTTACCTTTGACCTTGAAGGTAGTGAAGGTCATCATTGACCTTGACCTTTTCACCACTCAAAATGTGCAGGTCGAGGAGATACACATGAAAAAAAAAAAAAAAGATGTGTTTGTAAAACACTATGTCCCCTATTGCGATTTTGACTCGTATATTTGACCTTTGACCTTGAAGGAAGGCCTTGACATTGACCTTACACCACTCAAAATGTGCAGCTCCATGAGATACACATGCATGCCAAATATCAAGTTGCTATCTTCAATATTGAAAAAGTTATGGCCAATGTAAAAGTTTTCAGACGACGACGATGCAGAAGGACGAGGGCTATGACAATACCTCGGGTTTTCTTCGAAAACAGCCAAGCTAAAAATTGGTCACCTGGCACTTGAACTTCAGTAAACAACATAGAAATGAAACAACTAGGAAATGTACAAGCACTTGTGAAACACATGGGTACGTCTGTTAGCAAGCCTTTAATTAATTTCAACAAGTGACCTAGATTTTTACCCCGTGCGACCTAGTTTTGAACTCAGCCATTATCAGTTTGACAACTGTTCTTAGAAAATTTAAAGACGATTGGGCAATAAATGTGACATCTTGAATGTTCACAAGGTTTTACATTGGCCATTTAGGGAAAACTGCCCATTTTAGAAATCTGCGAAAAGATCATTAGTATTAATGTTCTGAACAAGTTAAATTATGATTGAGCTTGCGTGTCCACACAGTTTCAGTATATCCATATAATCAGAACTTCCCAAACATTTTCAGCTAAGATATCAATAGGACAAAGGAACATTATGCAATAAATGTGGCCTCACCAGTTGTTACAAGGTCAATGACAACACACAACAGATGACAGACAAAAGGTGATTACCAAACCTCACCATGAATGCTTCTATGTAAATCATGTGACCCCAGGGGCATGATACCGACAATCTTTGTAGAGGACCACTGAAGATTTTACAAACCAAATATTGAACCCATCAGTATTGCGGTTTCAGATATTTGTTAAAGTTTTCTCTTTTTTGGCTCCTACATAAGCTGCAGCCCGAAACAATTTGAACTACTTTGAAACAAGGCCACCAAATGATCATTTCTGTGATTTTTTTTCTGAAAATCGGCCAAGCGATTTAGGGGGTTGCGTTTCTAAGCAAATTATTTACAACTGACGAAAGACGACACACAATGATGACCACCTACCACCACCTACCACAATAGCTCAACATGGGCATTTCATGCTCAGGTGAGTTAACCCTTTAAGCGCTGGAACCAGATTTTGAAGGCCTTTGCAAACAGTTTGGATCCAGATGAGACGCCACAGAACGTGGCGTCTCATCAGGATCCAAACTGTTTGCTATTCTGATAGTATTCTTTGAAAAAAATCGAAGAAAATGCTAATTTTAGAAATTCAGCAGACAACATTTTAGCAGACGACAAATTACCCAGCATGCAAAGGGTTAAAATACATCATTTTAAGTATACTAAGGGTTTACCAAGAATAAGGATCTTCTGAATTAGTCAAAGTCCAAAAGTAGGTCAACGACAAGGTCAACATGAGCTGAGGTGATGTGGGTGTGTTGAGAGTTTTCATATACATCCATGCATGTATTGAAGCTTTGTAGCAAGTGGTATTGATGTCAGACGAAATGGGTCATTTTGGGTAAACCAAAAGTTGTGCACGTAACAAAGCTTTGTAGGAAGCATTATTGATGTCATACAAAAGGTGTCTTAAAGGGGTTATCTTTGTAACAACGAAAGAAAGAACAGACAGGCCAATCGGTATATGCCTTTTTGCATAAGTAGATACTGAAGACATAAAAAGTGAATCAAACAAAATGAAAATCTTCCATGTTCTTCAACTAGATGGAAAAGTAGCCACGAGACAATACGCCCAATACCGTTAGAGGCAGACAGATGTCTAAATACAAATGAGACACGCTCTGTGATAAGGGTGTTTAATGCATGTGCGTAAAGTGTCATCCCAGATTAGCCTGTGGTGTCAGCACAGGCTTATCAGGGACGACACTTTCCGCCTAAACTGGATTTTCGCTAAAAAGAGACATCAATTAAACGAAAAATTCCATAAAAGCGGAAATTGTCGTCCCTGATTAGCCTGTGCTTTTTTGACCTTTAATAGTGACATTGACCTTGAGCTGATGTGACTGACAGTTGCATTCGTCTCATCATCTCATTGACCTACATATTAGAGCCAAGAGTTTAAAAAATCTTTAAAGGGGTATATGAGTCGTGTTCTGAGAAAACTGGGCATAATGCATGTGCGTAAAGTGTCGACCCAGATTAGCCTGTGCAGTCTGCACAGGCTTATCAGGGATGACACTTTCCGCCTAAATTGGATTTTTGCTAAGAAGAGACATCATTTAAACAAAAAAATCCATAAAAGCAGAAATTGTCGTCCCTGATTAGCCTGTGCGGACTGCACAGGCTAATCTGGGATGACAATTTACGCACATGCATTATGCCCATTTTTTTTAGAACACGACACAGATTAAGGGCATTTCTACAATCCCCCTCCTTTAAGGCTGGGGATAAAAAAAAAACTTTTAAACAACAAACCAAACTCAATGTAAACATAGAAAATACCTCTATTCAAAGACATCTTCCTTATCACATATGTAAACAATAATGTCCTTGGGGGTCATCAAGCGTTCTGAGTCAACATCGGGGATCTCAAAACCTGAAAAATATCAGTTATCTAAGGTATTTTTAATTTCATATTTTAACATGATACTTGCTGATTTTCTATTGAATCAAATTCCATATATTTATTGTATTACCAGTGTTCACGACAACTTTTAATACCTGTCAATCATTTGGTCTGACAGACTTATATTATTTTTCGGTCCGAACAAATTATTGTAAGTCCAACAAAGTAAAAGCAAATAAATTTCCAAATACTATATTGCTAAACTGTTATGAATAATTGTTATTGTATCATATATTGTAGTATGTTTCTATTGATGCATCTGTACATGACTTTTAAAGGAACATTTATGAACAACAGATTAATTTGCTTCAGATTTTCTTGTCAGTAAGTCGGACTGACAATCTGTCATCTTTTGTCAGTCCTTCACCAAAAAGTGTCAGTTAGGACTGAAGGACTGACAGTTTTCGCAAACTCTGAATTACGTTTCATATGTTTGACTGTGCTTTGTAAGGAGGAAATACACACTAATGGCATGTGGTTCAAACTGAGTATACATAACAATGTTTATTCTTTTTTACTCTTCACTTATTTTTGGAATATTATTTCATTGTGGACAAAAACACAATTGGTAATTATTCAGCCAATAAACACCCCAGCCCCAATTCATTTCTTTACGAGGATCAATAGATTAAGGTCATTCAACGTTGAAAGTTTAAGTGATAATCACCAAGGTAAAGAAGAGTTGAACAAACATAACAAAAAACTTAATTTTGTGATTATTTTCTACTGTGGAAAAACAGACTTAGAGCCATAAATCTGCCAATTCTTGTTGAGGCCAAAATTTCTTTCTCTAAAATCCTGTATACATTAAGGTAATTTAACTGTGTTAGTTTGACCAAGATTCACTCAATAGTTCAAGATGAGTTGAAAAGACAAGTGGGATGTATGTACATACGGAAGGACAAGTGCAAAGCTTAGTGCCTCCCACTGAGTGGAGGCAAAATAAATGCTGCCTACCAAACTCATCTTCCATGGCCATGATGACTTCAACATGGTCCAGACTGTCCAGTCCAAGGTCATTCATGAAGTGGGAGGTCTCAGTAAGCTGCAACAGAATCATCAAGGTGTTGATAGTAACAACGTGAACAATTAAAAACTGACGAGTGAAATTAAAAGATTAAACATTTAAGAAAACAAGTTATGAACTCTTCACCATGGGCATTGGGCAAAAGTAGCAAAGATATTAGAAATGGTTATACTTAATCATGAAAATATGCTTGTTTATCCAATGATAAATCGCAATAAAGTGAAAAATTGAGTATTGTCCTCTAGGCAAAAGAAATGTATGATAATCACAATTAAAAGGATTTGTTCACTGATTGGGGCATTTGACTTGTGTCAGTAAATGCTTCAAATAGCCATTTTTTAACAACTTAATAACACTTTATAATGTTATCCATTTCAAATGACGATTATTCATAAACAAAGCTGTATTTTCAGTACGAGTCTACATCGTTATTGGTATTTTGCTCCCTAATTCACAGTTTTTTTAACCGTTACAAAAAGTTGGGAAATGGTAATTTCCACAATCTGTGAACAAGTCCATTTATTAGAACCTTGGATCTCTAGAAATGTATACCTTTTCAGCATTAACTTTATCATAAAGTCGCAAAACCAAAAGAACTCTTTCCCGAACAGTTGCAATTGACAAGGGTGCCTTCTGGGCATAGGATCTAGAGAGCGGTAAAGATGGAATCTGAAAAGAAAGACTACAGTTTCAGCATTTATTTGAGCCTGGTTCTGGGAAATCTAGGCTTAATGCATGAACGTAGTGTCATCCCAGATTAGCCTGTGCAGTCGGCACAGGCTAATCAGGGACAACACTTTCAGCCTGGACTGGATTTTTGAGAAGAAGAGACTTCCTTCAAAATAAAAATGTGATCAAAGAAGAAAGTGTTGTCCCTGATTAGCATGTGCAGACTGCACTGGCTAATCTGGAAAGACACTTTACGCACATGCATTAAACCCTCTTTTCACAGAGCAAAGCTCATTAATTTTATCATAATCCCAGATGGTTTTCATCACCCTTTGAGCAATATCTTCCTTAGTTTTTGGCTGAGCTGAATACTGACGAAGACTGACTCTGGCAGCCTAAAAATTATACAGATGAAGAAATCTGAAATAAGCAGAAGTACTTCCAACATTTTCACAACCTCAGCTATTGTGCATCTTTAGTTTACAACTCTAACATTATTCAGTATCAGCCACTATGTGAATTTAATCTACAGTTATCAGTTATTGCTAATTATAATTAAGTCATTATGTTCTTCAGCATATTGCAAAATACTTATTAATCCAAAAACAACTGTTAATCTTATCTATTTTGGAATGTATCTTGATGATGAATTTTCATTGCTTTACAAAACAAGAGCTGTTGGAGAACAGCACACTTGACTTTTCTTGTTCTTGTCAGAGTTTCCGCTTGACTAGTCTAGTTCTTGTAAAAGTTTCTATCTTTTTTTCTAAACCAATCTGTTTGACAATAGGTAATTTATTGTGATATCAAGTAATATATTATTTTTCAGATTTGCAATATAAGCCATAAACACCTTAACCGTGATAACAAGATAAGTTTATGAAACATGTATGCCCCCTGACATGCAGCAAAGTTGTCTCTGTGACCTTGACCTTAGAGCTCTTGATTTGAAAAATCATTAGGAGTCATCCTTCGTCAAGACTAACCCGCATACTAAGTAATATGATCCTTGATTTCTATAACTGCATGGAAACAAAAACCAATAAGTTTAAACCTTTGAGCGCTGGAACCGGATTTTGAAGGCCTTTGCAAACAGTTTGGATCCAGATGAGACGCCACAGAACGTGGCGTCTCATCAAGATCCAAACTGTTTGCTATTCTGATAGTGGTCTTAGAAAAAAAATTGAAGAAAATGCTAATTTTAGAAATTTAGCAGACGACATTTTAGCAGACGACAAATTTCCCAGCATGTAAAGGGTTAAACCTTTTTATTTTAGCTTGATTGCATCGAAAGCCTAAGGCTTATTTGAAACGCTCTCGAGGCCGTTTCCTGGGACCAGTACTTGGGTGTCTTTTGGGGAGATCTAAAGAATGCTCCTCCCACTGTGGGGATCGAACCCATGACCTCCTGATCGCTAGGCGGACGCTATATCGATTACGTCACGGCGACCTTTGACCAAATACCAATTGACAGCTTTATACTCCCACCTCTTCGAAGGGGGAGGGGAACTAATAATACCACAACAAACTAATCAGTTGTTTGAACAGAATAAATTTAGTGGCCCTTAAACAATAAAGCCAGCCAGTGCAATACAAATTAAAAGTGCTACTCCAATAAAGAGCTCTTGACTAATATTCTGCTTTGATAGCATAAATTAAGTTTAGTTTTCTGTCAGTCACCTTATATAACAATCACAAAGACATATTTGAAGTTTTACATCTGTAGAAGTTATATGTAATATATATCAGCGTTTTTCCTCTATATATAAAAGCTGGTACCAGGAAACTGCACCATTTCCAATCCAACCATTTTTCCCTATTTCAAGGTAAAAATTTGCCAATTCACATACGGTAAATAATTCCCAATTCACAGAACAAAAAAATAATTGGTGATGCCGAAGTTTATTAAGTTAAGTTTTTAAACTAAATTAAAACAAGACACCATACCAAACAAATAAGATTTTCACTTTTTACCAATTAATTTAATAAAATTTATTTAATTTACTGAGCAGAAACCTTTTTCTTTTTATCACAGTGACCTTGATCCAATTGACCACAAATGCATTCACATAATAATATATTGAGCTCAAAGATGTTGCACTAAAACGTTTACCTGAAATTTTTAAGGAGTATAATTATTGTTTTTGCCCAATTGGGAAAGTACCTGTACCAGCCCAATTGGGAAAATTGGCGTGCAAAAACCCTGAAATTAGGAAAATTCGCATCGTGAAATCTTCAAATTGGGAAATTGGTGTATTTGATTGTTTTTGCCAACAAATACCTTAAAAATGAGAATAACTGATGTCAAGTTGTCAATATTATATTTACTAAGATTCTAGCCATAGAGCTGCTTAGGGAAATGAACTAAAATTGCATTTCATTAAAGAAAATAAATAAATTGGGAAATTTGACATTTTTCCCAGATTGGGAAAGTGTTGTTTTCTGTTACTTTAAAAAGAAGGAAAAAAAATCGCTGGTTAAAGGGCCTTGGTGACCTTGCATGATACTTAAAAATGTGTTACGTTTGAATTGGTTATTGGGAGTAGTTACGGTACCATGGTTACATAGATATGTAATTGATGCATGCAAACCTTGATCTACATTTCATCTTGCATGCAAACCTTAACAAGTACAAAAGGGGCATAATCCTGCTTAAAAACTGGTCACACTTAAAGATCTTGGTCATTGAACGTTCATAGAGAGTCTAAGAGACCCTGAACACATATGAAAAGTAGTTGCACACAAATGTTCACCGGAATTCTGGGGATTTAGAAAGATCAGACCAAAAATATGTCTATTCTGGCCATAAATGTAAAGAAGTTGAATATTTTTTTTCAACTATATTTTGAAATTTTCATTTTGTAAATGTTGGTACATGTTTTCCCAGAAAATTATACTTGTCATTTTTGGTATTGTATTTACAGACTGGAGTTTCAGAGTTGCTCTGTTCAGATTTATCCTGAACATGATTTATTTCAGCTAATATTATCCTCCAGTGACCAAATACTGGTGTATTAAGAAAACAAGAAACATAACTTCTGAACTTCTGCAAAACAATGCATCAACAAACAAATTACCTTCAAATAATTATTTAATTCCCGTGAAATCCATGTCATTTTTTTTTATTTACAGCATGTTTAACCACGCAAAGCCAATAGTTCCAAACACATTGCAAAAGCATTCACTACTTGCATTATTGACCTATTTTTGGTGACGGCAAACCAAAGGGAAAGTATCCTTCAGGTACAGTGCATCGAGCGGTTAAGGAAACGAGTTAAAAGATTTCTGAATTAATGCAAACAATGCAGCAATTAACGATTTACCTTCAAAGATTTATTTATTTCCCGTTTAATAAATCCATGTCAAAATTATTTTTCCACTACAGTAGTGCAGTCCTCCGCTTCACTTAGCAATTTATGTGGAAATTTAATGAAGAGGACCAATAAAATTTATGGAATAATGATGAATTTGGATTATTTTAGTTGAAGTAAGATTTTGAAATGCAGTTTTATCTGTTTTTCCTCATTTTCATTGTGATTGTTATTATCTTCAAGCATAGTACTGTTAGAGAAATAAAATACTCGGAGCGCATGCAGTGTTCGACACCAACGGGAGTCCGAGACTCCTGGAAATGGGACTCGGACTCCTTGTTTTTGTGTCAAGGCAGTCCGTCGGACTCCTTGAAAATAATCTTTCAATTATAAAAATATCCAATGATTTACTTTTTCGTATCTCGAGATCGGAATGTCCGAACATTTGCACATCCGAAACATATGTCACTCATCATTTTACTTGAACACATCGACAAAAAAACCCATTCCGAATTATTTATTTTGTTTCCCTGTCGCAGTCCTTGCATGTAGTAAAAAGGGAACTCTAGAACTCCGAATCTACTCGATCGTGGCCGTTTTTTTTAATCTGCCATTTTTGCTAAATTAAACTAGCTTTCGCCAAACGGTCTCTTATCACTATAAAAATCATCATAATACCCGAAATTGTTTACACAATGCATGTTTCATGGACCCAAGTAACTGAAGATAGAAAATGCGCGAATAACCACATGTCACTATCAATACCTACCACACTTCTCTATCCCTACGATGTATCCCTCCACGATAAAATCGTTGCCAGTTACTTGAGAGACTGATGATGGCAACCGGGTGTAATCCTCATGGATATTGTGCTTTTTATGCATAATACTAAAAAACATTTTAGACGCGTAAAGCGTTTTAACAAATTATCATTGAAATCATTACGCAACTGTTAATGTTTTGTTAAATTATCCAATATGAGCATAATACAAAATTTATTCCGAAACACACTTCCGAATTTTAATGTTAACGCGAAGCTAACAAATACTTTCTTCAAATCAACAGTGCTCATGTATTTCATGTTGATCCTTTGTTCCGATAAAAAGCGCGCAAAAATTATGCTGCATGTACACAGTCACGTCATCCGCATGGAAAGCGAGGGTGTATTGATTTTTGTATACACACTTTGTAGCGCAGAGAACATTATGATCTTTTAATTTTGGTTAAAAGTTTCGTAGTTAATTATAATAAAATTATATGGCGAATATTTTTTTAATTGACATTTCATCTAAATTAATTTAAAATCAAACACGCTGTATCTTTATCGTTACGGTCTTTAAGATAAGTAATTATTGAAACAGTTATTGTACTTTATACATATTAAACAGAAAATCCGGACAAAACTGGCATTAATGTTAGGCGTTTTGAAAACACGCTTAGACTGCCTGTAGACTTTGATGTTTTGACAAAAGTGATTAAAATGTGGGAATGCAACACTTTGCTGATGTGGTCAGTAATGACCGGTAATACTTTGTTCTGAATCACATTTTTGTTTAAATTAATAATTTCTTTGAAACATTATGGAGCAAAAATATATAAAGCAATGAAAAATATAGGACTGTTACACCCGTAAGATGTGAATCATTAACTATGACACTAACAAAACATAATTCTCCGATTATGGTTTTTAACCCTAATCCTAATGTTAACAAGCAAGCATACTGCATACATATAAACGCATAATTAACAAATGCATATTGTTTAAACCTTACAATAATTAACTTAAATTGTATTGGAATGGGTTAAATAATGTTGCAATGAGAGATAACATATGATAACAATTGACATGTGTAATAACCCGAACAATAATGTATATACAAAGTATCTGATTTTTGGACTCCCTGAAGTCTGTTTGGACTCCTAAATTTTTATAGTAGGGAGTCCAAAGGACTTACTTTGCAATATGTGGAGATTTATTGAAGGGGACCCATAGAATGTTAAATATATGGAATATGGATAAATTTGGACTATTTTAATTGAAGTAACAGGGGTTTTTCAGCAGTGTGTGCGCCTCCTGAAAACGGAGGCATTCCCAAAGCAAACGGACCCGTTCCCAATCGAATCTTGATTACATATTTCTCAATTCCCCCAAAAAAAAAATTTTTTTTTTTTTTTTTTTTTCTTTAAATCGTAAAGTTAACATAATTTATATCGAAAGAGTGATGTAATAAAGCCTTTAGCGACTCAGATAAAGTTCAGTCTTCATCAAGTTAATTCAAATATGAAATGAATAAACGTTGAACATGCCCAATATTGCATGTGTATATATAAAGAAGACAAAATAACAAATAAAAACAAATTTATTTGTTAAACCACTGACTTATTTAAGCATGATAAATTCACAATGTTTTCCCAAAATGAGCCGTTTCATCGAAGCAAAAATTCCCAAAATGGACAATTTTGTCGATAAAAAATTCCCAATTTGGTCAGACTCCTTTTCCCAAAATAGGCAGAAAAACCCCTGAGTAAGATTTTGAAATGCAGTAAAACATGTTTATTCCTTATTTTTGTTGTATTTGTCTTTATTTTCACTGGTAGTATTGTTAGTAAAACAAGACATGGAGTGTGCTAGTGTGATGTCATTACAAGGTTCTCGTTCTTAATGTAAACAAAATAACCAGAAATAGGTCTCCCCCAATTATAGGTCACCATACGATACTATTATCCCTTATTCTCATAGTATCGGCCCCTCAAATCAGTTTATAATCCGCTTAATTGAGAAAAAAATGTAACTATATTTATAGAACAATATGAGCAAGAGTTCGTTTTCCATTAGGAAACTATTTTTAGAACAAGCACATGCGCATAGTAAAAAACCTTAGCAACCAATCAGAAGGGCCGATATGATGATAAACTGTGTACATGATACACATTCAGGGGGTTTTCAGCACTGTCTGCGCCTCCGGAAAACAGAGGCATTCCCAAAGAAAATGGACCCGTTCCCAATCGAATCTTGATTACATATTTCCCAATTCCAAAAAAAATTTTTTTTTTTTTTTTTCCCAAAATCGTAAAAAGTAAACATAAATTATATTGAAAGAGTGACTTCCCTTCATCAGCGACGTAATAAAGCCTTTAGCGACTCAGATATAGTTCAGTCTTCATCAAATACATTCAAATATGAAATGAATAAACGTTGAACATGCCCAATATTGCATGTGTTATTTAAGCATGATAAATTCACAATGTTTTCCCAAAATGCGCCGTTTCATCGAAGCAAAAATTCCCAAAACAAACAATTTTGTCGATAAAAAATTCCCAATTAGGTCAGACTCCTTTTCCCAAAATAGGCAGAAAAACCCCTGACATTACTACAGGGAGCTAGCCTCAGGGTACCAATTCTCGAACGGAACCAATTCTCGAACGATTTTTATAAATTATAAAATTTACTCATGGTGGAATCGTTGAATTTGAAATCGGGTCCTATTTTAAGTAAGTCCAAAATGAATACATTCTATTGGCAAACTTCCAACTTGACAGCCTCTTCTTCGTAAATGCAACTGCAGACGAAGATTCATTGAACCGTAAAATTTTAATATTTGACCAGGTAAATGTGTGGTTAATTCAGTTAGATCATTGTAAGTCATCAAAATGTTTTGTTTTATAAGATTCTAACAATATGAGCGATGTTTTCATTCACCTTTAGTTTACAACTGTCAAAATAAGCGATTACATTCTTGACCTTGCCCTTTCTGATGGCTTGCTTGAGTGAATGTTCGATAATTGGTTCCAAACCGGTTGCAAAATGTAAACAGAACCAACTTCATTTGACCAACGGTAAGGTCGAGTTATTAACGCTTGTTTCCTTTACATTTTATAGTTTTAGAAAGAGTAGTCTTTTACCTGAAATATCAGCTTAAATTATTTTTAAAAAATCAAAACAGTTTGACAAATTAAATAAAATCGGCAAAAAATCGTTCGAGAATTGGTACCCTGAGGCTAGGTCTAGCCAGTATTTTGTCAAAACATTGCCGATTTTTATGCAGTTTTTGATGTTATGCCCTACAACACATGTTTAGCTATAGATTGACACATAAAACAGGTGTGTTTTAAAATATTTTCACTTAAAATATTTAGATGTATTCATACCACGGGTACAAATCTAATATATCAGCTGTGCAACAAATTTAGTGCTACTTTTGAAATGAGACTTTATTCGTTATTTTAACTGTCAATAAATAATAATGAATACAATGTTAAACTAAAACAATTTTGGAAGGCTTTTTGTTTACATTACAATTGAAGTTCTTCAACATATTCCAAATTGGAAGTGTCCGAACATCGTTACACTTGACATCGGTAATGACATTGAAAATGCGACACCGGTTCATACCTGTGGTTTTAATACTTTGCATGCTGACGGGCATCTGTCAACGTGTTTCAGATGAACGTTGTTGTGTAAGCTTGCTACCACTGCCAGGCGGGGCAATGTTCCCCGAAGAGCTGTTTGAATACAGCTTGAAATTCTAGTAGATTTAACCAAGGTGGAAGCCATTCTCTATTTCTTCACCCAAGGGAGACAACAATTACTGACGTTATTCCACCGTATTATTGTATAGGTAACAAATCACTATACATTATGTATGTGTGTGTAGTCTTATTCTGTCTGTACATGTATTTTTGTTTCTTGTCTACCTGCCTGTCTGCCTGCATGCAAGTCTGCCCGTCCGCCCGTCTGTATGTCTGCCCTCCAATCAGTCCGTTTTTACGTCTGTATTTATTCTTCAAATGTGACTGTTAACTGTTATCTTGATATGTGTTGTTCTTTTTCTTCTTCCGATACAGCAGTCCCTCTTAAAAGAAGATTTTGTGCCGGCGCCTATTTGTTAGGGGGTGAAAATAAAAACTGTACAAAGGTGCTCAGTTGGGTGTTAATTTAAAATTATTTACATTGTAGGTGTCTTCAGTTGAATGAGGGGGACAATGACAGCCACAGGAGTAAGGGTTTTGAAAACTTCTACTGTGGCAGCCTCATGTTTATGGGGAGGTAGTGAATTCCATTGGATGACTGTTCTTGGGTAGAGTGAGAATTTATAAGACATGTTTATGTAACACGCGGACGTGTGTATATCATATGCATACAAAATTATAAATCATACACGAAATTGTCGAAATATACAAAAAAACATTAATTCTTTTATGATATGATATTTCACTGCATATGTTTGTCATTTTTTTCAGAAGATTTAGATGTTATGCGAGAAATGCCTCCATCTTCCAATAAATTGTGTACATATAATAAGATTAAAAAAATGACTTGTATGTGCATTAAAAATCATAAATCAAAAACGAAATCGTCAAAATACACGATAATTCATTTATAATCAGATACACAAATATATTTTTGTTAAGTGACATGTTATTTTTCACAGATTTGGAGGTGTGTTGCAAAATGTTTCTCATCTTCTATTGTAAATGGGTAATATTCACAGTGTTCCAGTCTGAACAGGTACTTCTTTCCGTCATTTAAAAAGCAAAGGCGAATGCTTAACAGAGAATGTGTTACTGGACAAGTTATACAATTAAATTTTATTTCTGTATCTGACATGGAAACGATAAAATGCAACGTATAATGGCATTTGTATAATGGTTTCGTTGGCTACAATAAACCAAGCGAGAACGGAAGACAATCGAAAGTATCAAATATTTTATTACTGAAGTTTTTATAGCAGCTATTATGAAACAATTAATGCTATCCATCAGCATGTAACTCTTGTCTGTAGTTTAAAGCGAAATCTCAATGATTTAAACACGATATTTCACGGTTTCAAGCAGTTAAAATAACAGACACAGTTATCGCTAATTTGCACTGTTTTACTGTGAAATTACGTTTTTTAACGTCATGACGTCATTTTTAGAGGATATTTGTTGAATTTGGCGGAATATCCATTTTTATAATAATAATAATAATAATAATAATAATAATAATAATAATAATAATAATAATAATAATAATAAAAGTAGTAATAATAATAATAAAATCTTTTTTTAAAGAAGATAGATGTTAAGAAATACATCACATGAAATTACATAATATGCAATTTATATAATACATTTCTTATTTTCAACAAGGTCTTCTAACATAATACAATTTACAATTAATACATCATATTTCATCTTAAGCAATAAGAACAAAACATAAATAATCATATATGCATGCACACTAATAATGAAATATATCATAATTAAAAGAACCACACTTTTAAGCACACAGTGAGACACGTATGCACGCAAGAACAAACACAATCATAACAAATGACAGACATAAAACTACAGTTACCATTTATGCAAGAACAGTATTCAAACATTAAACTAAGGTTAATTACTTAAAAAAAAACATGAAGCATGTTCAGTTTATTTCATAAAGGGTGGTAAAAAGATAAGCTTTTATTTTTTTCTTAAATGTCATTAAATTGTTTGTTTGACGTATAGATTGGGGTAACGAATTCCAAATGTTTGTGCTAGAAAACTAATGTTTGAAATAGTTTGTTTTGGGTATTCGCACATTTGTTGGGGTTTGATTGTAAAATGCTTTAAATACAATAACTGACGTGAAATAGTGATTACGCTGTTCGAAAGTCAACCATTTTAGATCTTTAAATAGGGTCCTTGAATTGGTGTTGTACTTTTTATTAAAAATATGTGCACCACAACGCTTTTGTATTTTGACTATTCCATTAATTTCCTTTTTGGCCGCTGAACTCCAGGTAACGCATGCGTAGTCGGATTAGGTGAGATATAACCACTATAGAAGAGCTTACGCATTTCAAGGGTTAAATATGGTTTTATTTTTTGCAGAAGAAACATTTGAGACGACATTTTTGAACAAACTCTGTCAATGTCTTGTTTCAAAGATAGAGTATTGTCAATATAAAGGCCAAGAAGTTTTTGACACTCTACAGTTTTGATTACCGTATCTGAAATTTTAAGTTTTAGATTTGTTAATTTTTGAACTTTCGGTTTCGACCCTAATACCATACAAGTAGTTTTTAGTGGATTAATAATGATGTTATTAGTTTGGCACCATTCATTTACAATCGAAAGATTTGTTTGTAGCTCATTTTGAACTGTTTGAATATTTGTTCCCACAGTGTGCAATGTTGTATCATCAGCATACATTGCAGAATTACATGTTAGATTTAACGAAAGATCATTAACGTAAACAAGAAATAGAAGAGGTCCCAAAATAGATCCTTGGGGAACACCAGCAATGATGCTTTTACAAGTAGAGGTAGTGTGTTCTGCTTTGATAATACTGAAATCGATTGCGGAGATATGAAGAAAGTAGGTCGCATGACCTATCATTAGAATAATAAAGGTTTAATTTGTATAAAAGAACCCTATGGTCCACAAGGTCAAATGCTTTTTTAAAATCCAAGAAAATTGTTCCTACCAGATTTCCATTATCAATGTGTTTAAGCTGTGAATCGACTATATTAATCAATGCTGTTTGGCAAGAATGATATTTGCGAAAACCCGACTGAGTTTTGTTTAATAGACCTGTAGATTCTAGATATATATGAAATTGTTTAGCTATATGCTTTTCAAACATTTTAGATATAGTAGGTAAAAGTGATATTGGTCTATAATTATTGGGACCTTCTACCGATCCCCCTTGTATAAAGGTACAACGTTTGCAATTTTAAGCATGTCTGGAAAGGTTCCATGTGATATACAGTTCTTTATAAGAGCAGTGATTGGTTGTATTATGAATTCTTTGCAAAGTTTAATAATTCTGGGCCCTATACCATCAGCTCCAGCAGATTTGTTTGAATGTAGTTGATCAATTAAAGTACTAACTTCTAATGAAGTAATAAACTGAACAGAGAAATGCTTAGAATCTAGCTTTGCATCAAGATATGTTTTCAGTGAGTTGAAATCGTGTTCAGTAAATTAGTCTTTTTAATAAGTTTCGAGATGTCAACAAAGTGGTCATTAAGTGCATTAGCTACATTTGTTTTACCAGATATTATTTGATCATCCTTCCTTATTACGTTTGGCAAAAAAGAGGATTCTTCGTGTTCATTTGATGCTAATTTAATAGTTTTACAGAGCGATTTCGAACTTGTTTTGTTTTGTACCGCATTCAAAAAATATTCTTTTTTAGCCAATTCGATTGCACTATTACATTTATTACGCCACAACTTATAAAATGGCTAATTAGATTCGCGTTTATATTTATCCCTTAAAGACCTGGCTTGTTTGACGTTTTCGTTATACCAACCAGGTTGTTGTAACCTCTTCACTTTTTTATATTTGATAGGGGCATTCTTATAGTATAGTATGACCACGAGTATATTAAAGTCGACATTCCACCGAATCCAACACATGTTCTTTTTATTGTATGCTTATAAATGATCATTTTTGTATTTTTGAAAAAATAGTACCGGTAAAACAAGGCAAATTATCGATACTTTCCACTGTTAATTTTCACTGTTTGTAACAGTGAATTGTCGGTTTTAATTCACTGATATTTTTCTACAAACCTGCGGAAAGCATATACAAATCCATCGTAATTCTCCAGTTTAACTCTATCAAACTATAAATAAACTATGAAAAAGCATTATAAAAAAAGTTTTTATGTTTTTATTCACTCGTAAAAGATACTAAAGATAAATAACCGGTGGAAAAAGCATAAAATAAAAATACAAGTTATTGGCTTTCGACAGATTATGGATTTTTAGCCACCGGTAAAAATATTATTTTCTTTGATAAGTCGTGGGTTTAAGTCCATTATCTACCGAAACTAACACATTTCCTCTATAAAAATAGAAGTTCAATGCAAGTAAAAAAAAGCATAGAAAAGGCGATTATAATAATATTTACAAAGAAAGCAATATGAATTCTCTCGAAAAGCAATTACAATTTTCCCGGAAACTCAAGAAGTTGACATTTAATAAAGACAGCAGCTCTTAGACCTTCTTCAAACATCTGACAATCAGATGTGCAGCCTCGCGTGAAAAAAACCTATCATGACGACACGCAACGACACCTTATTTTGTTACAAGGGCATGGTGCCCATAAACGCAGATCGCGTTAAGTGCATTCTGCAAATGATTAAGTGTATTCTAGTATATACCGTCTATTTCTATAGAGGATATGTGTTGGTTTTGGTAGATAATTGACTTTAATCCACGAGTAATCAAAGAAATTAATATGTTTACGAGGGGCTAAAAATCCATAATCTATCGAAAGCCAATAAATTTCATGTTTATTTAATGCGTTTCTACCGCTTATTTATATTTAGTAGGGATGGGAACGAATAATCGAATATTCAAAAATCGGCCAAATATTCGAATCCAAAATTCATGTTCGAATATTCATTTGCAATGTAAAGGAAACTTCCAAGCATGTATAAGATAAAAGTCGCATTTTTGTTCAGTGATAGAGACTTTCGTGTATCAGTCATTGTTTTGAGAACAACTGTCATCAATTAACGAGATGATAATTGGCATACGGGAGGATTACATGAGAGGAGTAGTGTTTGTATTGGTTTTATCTTGGAGTTTACACAGGTGTTCATACAACGTGTTTAAAATATTGTCTAAGAAAATGTACATGTTATTCATAATTAAGCGCCTCTCAAATAAAAAAAATACAGACAATCCGACTAACGTTACCTTCGAATGGCCAATCATTTTGATTGCAATATCCATATATTAAGTCCATGATTATCGAATCAGAATCAGAATTTAGTAACTCAAATATTAACCAATTATTTGTTTAATCAGTTTCAATTTATTAAGCCTAGAGAGAGTTCATTTCAAATTCGCTATATGTTCTAGATACATATTCAATATTAAGATTGTTACTACTATCAAGGCAAAGCAATTCACAGTGTCTCCCTCTCGTGTTAGGAACATTTCGCGCGCTTAAGTTATCAGACGAAGGCACCGTGCAATTTGTGTAAAAATAATGAATTTAATTTATATGTAATCCCTTAAGAAAACATAATACTAACTTCATGGATTCATTAATATATATTTGCATCAGTTATTGTTAATTTTATTTTATAATAAGCATAATTTGTAAATAACATGATCATATGAGAATGGCAGATGGTTTGCAAGTACAAACAATAAAACTCAATTCCCAGATAGCCATCAGATAACTGTAAATATGATTTTGGGTTTTAAGACAGAAAGTCGGTCGGGGTAAACGAACTATAACTGTAAACGTAATGAGGTCAGAAACACCTGTTTCCAATACCAATTATATTAGTCATACTGCTTGAGTATGACGTAAACCAGAAAAAAGGTTAAAACAACTTGCCATAAAAGGGAACACCTATTAATAATACATCAACGAACTATCTTACGGATATTCCGGAGATTGTCGATTTATCACGATCAAAGCCTTCAAAAATACTGCTATTTAATGCTATGTTTGCATGTACAAAACTGTCTTGTTTTTGCAGGTATGTAGTAATCTACATTTTGGATATTTATTTTGTTGTTTGTTTTATTTTACTAAGTGCGGCAATTTATAGTTAAGAAATAATATAAAGTGTATTTGGAATTTATTATAATAATTGATTATATTATATTGTTAATTCTAAAGGATTATTTTGTATGTAAACAATTACGTTTAATTTACAGTTACTAGACCGCAGACTCATATTATATACCAGGTACAAAAAGATATATTTATTATATTTGTTATTTACGTTAATGGAAATTACTGTGGAAATGTTTATTACTTGTTTGTTAAGATACTTTTATAAACTGTGCATGCATATGCATATGTATACTATTTTAATACATATTTGATTACAAAAATTGTCTTGTATTTGCAGAAAATAAACTTTGGATCACCTTAGACAAGATCGTTGGTTTTGAATTAATTTCATCAACAAACCAGGCAAGGAATATATTTAATAATTAACGCTGAACGCAGCAATAGAAATTACATTTAATAAAAAAGTAAGAGTAACATTCAGAGTACGGAATAAATAATGAAATATCCTAAAATCATCCGAAAGATCCCGAGTAAGAAATAAACATTAATCAATCAATACATTTTACGGTATGATATAAATCTCATCAAAGTTCTATCCAATTTTTGACAGTCTCGTGGTTCGGATTTATTAATTTAATATATAGCATTGAACTAAATGATAATTACGGTTATATGTTTAATGGAAATAGCTGATAAATTTTTAAAATAAAATGTACGAAGTAAAAATGAAGAACATAATAATCAAAAATAATAATCATTTTGAAAAATGATTAATCTATCCCCTTTTTAAAGCTGCATGTAAGATACAATTTATAGTGGTATGATGAAGATGTTAAGGATTATCCTAACATAACAGAGAATGAGAAATACGAATATTTATAATCAAAGAACAGGTAAATTACATCATATTTATATAATATATTACACCGTTTATTAACAGAACAGAACAGAATAGTTAATTCAGACTTAAGCATGATACGCTCATCGTCATTTGCATACATATACAGTAAAAAAAATGACGTAGATACAAAATATACATCATTTCGAAGAAAGATCAATTTACAATATAAGGAATAAACATGTGTTCGTGTTTTCGCGAGAATGTTATTACATAGTGACTACATAAAGTCACACGAAGTTAAATAATTGCAACACTTTTTACATTATTCTGCACCAAATTTCATTAGTGAAAATATAATTAATTCACACTTCAAATATAAGATTTTTTTTTTACTTTTTTATACATACACAACTTTGATTTTTTTTTAAAGGTAAATACATTAATATGAATTCATATGAAGGACATTCGTTGTTTAATAATTTTAGAAATATAGGATTGGGAAATGCTGATAATGTTTGATAAAAAAATAAAACCTCCATCTATGTTACACTTAATTGAAGTTAAGTATTGTTTTGGTATACGTATTATCCCTTGTTTGACCACCTATACGAAAACGAAACTATAGTTGATCTGTAGGGACATAGTTCCTTAGTGAATATTAAATACTATCATTTTATTAAGAGAACAATCTAAAAGGTATAAAAGTAATATCTCCCTCTATATACACTTGTCAATTTAATTTAATCATATCCCAACTTCAACCATCTATGCCACAAAATATAGATGATCTAGAGGAATATATGCGACAAAATTACTTAAGCAACAATTATACAATAAATTCAATATTTAAAAAACAAACCAACAGCAACACAAAACATACACATACATAAGCATTCAACAATACTTCGGTATGTGAACAATTGGAGTTCTGTGTTAGTGACCGACTTGATAATGTTTTAACTGTAGACATTAACGTCTCTTTTAGTTTGAAGGCTTTATGACAGTATGTTGCCAACTTGTTAAGAGTAGTTTTATTTTCACTTTGCATTACACGTACATATTAAATCATATTCGTATGGGTATATCAATATTTTCAAATATATTGTTTCCGAATATGGATATATATAGGGTACTATATACAGGACAAAATGAAACTCGTCTTCAATATCATTGAGGTTGCAGAGGATGCATTTTCTATCTTGTCTTGGCACATTATTGAGACGACCGATTTCAAAATTTCATTTGTGGGATGATAAATGTAATTTGGTCAATATATTTTTGTATTTTTGATTATCCAACTGGCTTATATATGCTGATTTTTTAAAAGTAAGTCTTATTTTCTATATACATCAAGAGACGTTGAGCCTTTAAGTCCTGATCGCCAATTGCTTATATTTTCTGTTATTTTTTATGTTTGAAAATGTGAAAATTCATATTTAAATCATTGAGAGTTCCCTTAAAACTACAGAAAAACATAACATAGATGGCGTTAATCGTTTCATTACATTCATTCGCGTAATAGCTGCTGTAAAAAAATCTACACTTAATTAAATATTTGATACTTTCGATTGTCTTCCGTTCTCTCTTGTTTTGTTTGTAGCCAACGAAACAAAAACATTATACAAATGCCTTATATGGTGCATTTTATCGTTTCCATGTAAGATTCAGAAATCAAATTTAATTGCATAACTTGTTCAGTAATACCTTGTCTGTTAAACATTCGTTTTTGCTTTCTTTAAATCGACGGAAAGAAGTACCTGTTAATGACTGGAACACTGTGAATATCACACTTAGTGTAAAGGATACATTAAATGTACATAACGATTTGAACTTGAAGATGTTAAGGATTATCCTAACAGAACAGAACAACAAATATTTTATTCACTTACGCATAGAACATCTTGTCGCGATAACAAATCCACATTATTATACATACATACGTGAAATAATGAGAAATAAGAATCAGAGAGCAGGTTAATAACGTCATATTTATATAATATCATACACCGTCTATCTTATTACCTGCTGGTATGGGTTACAAATACCGTGCGTGCAAGCATTTTTAACATTTAGAAAGACTCAAATCTTAATTACACAAACTGTCATTCAATCAACATAGTCAACACAAATTTGGTATACATGTAAACATATTTATTTTGCGTTCGTTCTTAAATAAAAACATTGTTGTGAGTTTTAAACTAAAATCATGACTTTATCTAAGTATTTATTCACAGTTCCTTCATTTCAGTTTTTAACTTATATTTAATATGTACGAGAAGATGACGCTGAACTTTAACAATCGATGTTATAATGATCGTCTTGTCATTTCGAACACTGAAACCTATTAAGTATTGCAAAATCAGGGAGTATCCGAACGAGCCAAGATATGTGTTTCATTGTCGAGCCCATCGAGATACTATACTTATTCAGTTTTATATGTGTCTAAACGTAAATACACGTAATTACAATGTTAGTTCACTACTTTAAAAAACCTTGCCTCATATGAATGCTATCAAGTTAAATTAGTCCAAAGCGCACTTAACGGAAATAACATTTTATAATGTCATATTTATTCGCATAATGCAATTATTTTTGTTTATATACGCGGCATGCTCATTTAATAGCTATGTACAATTAGAGGGACTCAAGTCGTTCACAACGTTCTTTGCAAGTGAGTTCTTTATTTGTTAAAATTAATAAGAAATGTTGCATCAGCAAAATTGAGGAGCTTACCTTTGCTTTTTATTGTATCATTGTGTTATTAAACAACGTTGTAATATGCGTGGGTCAACGTGAAATAATTGGTAAATAAGTCTAAAAATGTGTCAATTCACATGCAAAAATTAGCGTCCAAAGAATCATAATACCAAAATTTTGGGATTTAACTTAATAAACTTACTTGTCATATCTTTCATATTTGAATATGGGTTACACTTCATTAATATTTATTTTAATTGCCCACCAATGCTCCGGTCAATTTTTTCAAAAAGGTGTTTAACATTTTTCTTCAAATAAAATATGAAGTTAAAGGTGAAGTATATTATGGAGCCCGAGAAGTCACGTAACCGATCATTTTGTTATATTTATGTCATTTAATTTCAAAATTAATTATCACGCCGATTTTCTGAAGATTTTTCATATTTATATTTCAGCGACGATTTTGTTCTCCAAAATATCCGTCATGTCTCATCTAAATATCTCGAGATTCAGTAC
The DNA here is from genome assembly GCA_007657795.1 of Dreissena rostriformis. NCBI lineage: Eukaryota > Metazoa > Mollusca > Bivalvia > Myida > Dreissenidae > Dreissena > Dreissena rostriformis. The sequence continues at coordinate 211,854 of VMBQ01000522.1, read as the reverse complement.
GTGTTACATCTTGTGAGCGCCGATGAAACAATCTTCTAACTTCATCCCGAAATCGTGACCCCGTTACACAATAGAGAATAAAGTTAGTGGTACTGTTGGCATACATCATAATGTTCACGAACGCCCACCAAGGGTCTTGAAGCTGGATCTCACGCGGTAGATCTTTTGGTATCCAGTAAGGCTCGCCTAAAAAGTAGACGCACACGGGCAGGGTACAAAATATGAACACGAAGTTCAGGAACACTAACAGCATCGTCATATTGGACCCATTGCCCTTTCTGACAATACGATCCCCGGCAACTGCCGTAGGATGGACTTTCTTCCTACTCAGGAAGAGCTTGAAGCCGATGCAGATATTTCCTGTTGTCATGATGCCAAAAGGGATTAAGGAAAATTTACACAAATCGATCCAGGTCCAGACCTTTTCGAAGAATTTGGCGTATTCATCATTAATAGGAACGCAACGGAGAATAGTGGTTCGGTTTCCGTCGGAAATTTCGACGTTCCCAAAACCATAAAGAAGGTTGCAATTTATGAGAATCGACGTGGTCAGTATAGCAACCATGGAGCAGATCGCAAGCTTCTTTGTGCAAATGCGTTTGCTTTTATGCGGGCACATCGTCGCAATAAGTCGTTCAATGGTTATGGCATTCAGAATCCAGACGGTGCAATCAGACATAACGTACATGAACCACCAATGGGCTTTGCAGAACGTTGCACTCACGTGCCTGACGTCAAAGTCAAACGTGTACTTAAGCCATTGTCTTAAGAGTCCCACATACAACATGCTTAAGTCCGCACCAGCTAGACTAAGCAGAAACACTGTTGATGTCGAGTTCTTGAACTTATTCTTTGAAAGAATTATTATGGTCAGTATATTTCCAATGGTTCCGAACACAATCAAAATAGGGGAAAATATCTGCCATAATAAAATCCCAACACGCAAAGATTCTGGTGAACGAAAGTAATTATATTGGTCACTCATTTTAGAATAGTTATAAAACTCTTGAAATGTCAACGTTCAATTCAATCAAGGCACAAATCCATTGATGTCTGTTAAGGGCATTCGCAATCTAGATACAGCGGTTATTGCACCAATCTTGTTCCTTTAATAATTGGCTAAGTTTTTTCCTTCTTTACCAAGCTGAGAGACTAAGCAAGCTGCTATAGAACCCGAGAGCTCTCGCATTTTATCGGCAGAGCGAAACTGAAAATAAAATGCGTTTGATCTGGGCTCGATAAGTTTTCAACCAGCAGAACATACTATATTGGACTCTTGGCTGTCGTGAAACACTCAAGAAAAACTTCCTTATAGATGTATTCATTTAACGGCGCATGGGTTAAGGTTAAATGTGTATACTCCTATTGGTGATGCTGATGTAATTCGTATCGATAAAAATAATTAATGCCAAGCAACATAATTACACTGTGCATATATGATTCATATTTTGTTAAAATGTTTGAAAATGTATATGTTGTGCGATGATATTTTGCAAAATGCAGCCATTTATATAGACTCTGTCATAAAGAGCTGAAGTTATACAAATACACAATTAAAAAAAGGTTCGACGGGTCGATATTGGGGGTGTTAAGCGCGTAATACCTGTCGGTCCTTGTATTGTTGAATCTTCAATGCGTAGTGCTACTATAATTTATTTAAGATTGTCCACAGCGTAGTGCTACTATAATTTATTTAAGATTGTCCACAGTTTTAATCAAAGCAATAAAAACGAACGCATTTGTTCATCATATAGCGCTGCAAGCGCTGATTTATCCATTTCAACTGATGAGTACCTGTACTCACGGCTTTTTATATACAGTCACCATTCTTTTATTTGTGAAATATGTGACCAACAATTATGAAAAAATATCAGAACCTTGAAGCCGCCAGTTGAACCCACTATTAACTTGGTGGTTTAATTATGGTCGACATTCGCATTCGAGACTTTCTATTGCATGAACACTATCCCTGGTCAAATTAGAACATCAAATTACAGTGTGTTTGAACCAGTGCAATTAACCTGCGTTCCCTGATCAATTATATGTTATCTCTTGTTATGATTCCCGCATCTATGTTTTGATATGCGGCGGGTTTTCTAACGGTTTTATCGGTTCTAAATAGGCTTTACCGTGCATTAAACACGTATATAAAACGTTGTAAACTGATACACGTTCTACTGAAGCCAATGGTTCAACCTTTATAACGATTTTAAATATCTTAAAGGGACATTTGTATTTTTTGAAATGTCATTAAGTGAATTTTTAACAAAAATGTATAAGATAGAATAGTTTTAACTTTTAAGTAATTATAACAAGGAAAACAGAAGAGGTGTGCATTCCATGAAGAAAGAACCCGGGACCACTAGACGCAAAAACTAACGCTCTACCACTACACCACACAGGCTCAGGATTTTGGTGGTAGTTAAAACGCTCTGTCGTTAATACACGTTTTTTTTTCTCCAAATGGTCGACGAAGGGCTATACAAATGCTTCCTTATATATCCGATTTCAATTGATAATTATCAATAATTGTATTTATAGAATATTGTTTCAATCATATATTTTTAACATTTTTCTTAATCAGGAGTGCTATTTCGCCTGTGAGAATAGATGCATGCATTCTTGTTTTAATCTTACAAAACATTAATGTGACATACATTTAATTGTACTTGTTTTCAAAGAATGGGATGATACATTCCTTATTTAAATTAATGTTGTTAAAGTATAATGAACAATGACACATACATTTAAATGTATAATAAACATATATATTGAGTTTTATTTCCTCCATGAAAAATGTAGTTTTGGTCAACGTGGGTTTATTTTTGTACGAAAGTCTTTAATATATTATTTATTCAACAATTTACAATCTTAAATTCATGTTATACCTGACCGCTAAAAATTTCATTTATATAGAAACAACTGTTGTTTTGTTTTCTCAATATGCAATATTTCTCAACGATTTTCTTAACCTTATTATCGACTACGGGTTTAATTGACGACCCCCCCCCCCCTACGAATTGAAACGTTTTATTGACCACAATTTCTGGATTTCTGCATGAAAACACCATGTGCATGTGATGGCATGTTTTAAGGGGAAACACGGACACAACAAATTAACAATAAAACAGAAAATTTCCCAATCCAATTCCAAACGTGTATTGCATTAACCATTATCCTGTTTCTATTTTCAAACATTTACAAGACATTCGTCGGAGATTAAAATTAAACAAAACAAAAATAATGAAGAACTATATTTATGAAAATAGCATTTAACATAGGAATAATCAGTCAAATAGCCAACATAAAATTATGTCCAATTCCATTTATTTGAAGAAAATGTGAATTATTATTGAGGATAAATGTTTTTATTTTCCTCATTTGTTCAATGTTGGTTCAAAGATTGATGTTGTTTTACTGCGGCATATGTGTGTGGCTTTATAACCATGCATGATTTGTTCATTGAGAAATACCGTTCTTGGTGGCAGGTAAGGTGTTTCAATTTAGATGATTGCTACAAAATCTTTTGCTTTTATTATAATTATGATACTCAGTTTTAAAACAACGCAAATTTACTCGTAGTCATCAGCTTTTTTCAGTTGATTATCCTTTGGTAAATTGTCGAATGTGCGAGTGCAAATACTGTAGAACCTGTTTTAAAAGGCTCTAAAAATACTCCCCTACTTTATGCTACTGTTAGAAGTAAATTTGCTCACTAGTATGTTTTGACTGTTGGTCGACACTATTGTCGACTACATAATGTTAAAAATTGCGTCACTTTGCCTTTGATTCGAACTCACGTCTGGAACATCGTGCGCTTAAAAAAAATCCAACGCCATAGCCATTTTTTAAATATAATTTTGTTTCGTTCGTTAACAAGTTTTCGAATTGCTGTGCCATTGAATAAGTCATCCTTAACAACAAACTATGAACGTTTGCCAGTTATAAAAACCGTAGTACTAAACCATTTTGTCCATATTACTTCTATGTATTCTGAATATTTATATTGTCTGCGGAAACAATTATGACAGAGTACTTTATATCATATAAATTATGTTTTTTTTACCAGTATACTGGTTTAGAGTTGATAGACTTCGAAGGGTTCGGTTTACGTAAACTATAATACGATAATTAATAGCAACCGCATTCATAACCCTATAATTCGCATCAGATATGTTTGTGAGAGGTATTTTGTTCAATAAAATATCAATCGTTTGACAAACTCGTTTGAGTTTCACTTGCACAAAACTGTTCGTGTTATGGGATTGCTGAATTGCTAAAACGCATTGCGTTTATTCTCGTGGTAAAAAAATATCTAAATATAATTAGTTTACGAGTAACAACAGTATCATCTTATGTGACGGTTGTGACCTCAGTGCTATAATGTAATGTAACAACTGTATTCGTATACATCTACGTGGGAACTTTTATTTATCCGAAGTTTTCTGTATTGGCATGTATCCGCACGGTAGAGCTTCTCTAGAACCAATATTGTTTATAAGTGTGCATACAATCGTTTTTTTAAATGTCTAATGTTTATTTCAATATATACAATTTATTAAAAATTATACATCTCTGACCTTAGTTCAGAAGAAATTATTGCAAAAGATAAATATTGCTGATAAACAAATAGAATTTGTTGAATCCAGATTGATTATTATTACAGGCAATATTCGATTTAACGTCGATGCTTTTGTATATTTAGCAATCTTTTGTCGTCTGGAAAGCGGGTGAGACATGTGCAAATCTTGGTTTATGACGGAATGATTGAATCGAGAGTTTCGGAATACAGAGTATGACAAAAATATAATGATTTTTTTTTAAGCTTGGAAAACAGTTTGACACAATAACTAAACCATATTTCAAATAAGAAAGCGGTAAGACAAGTATTTATTATAAGCTATTATTTTGTTCCGCTAAGGAGTTAATTCCTGACCACGCGATAGCTAATACGTGCCTTCCTATTGAAATATGAACGTTTCATATATTAGCAAAAGCTTTTGAATGCGCACTCGATAGCTAATATGTGTGCACGTATTGGCTATCGATGCGCGCGTGATAGAAACGTAATATAAACCTCTTAATACAATATTTTATGTATGCCTTGTATGTCATGGTATATACAAGTGTACATATACTCATTTGCACAATGCACTATATGCGATCTGCGTTTAAGGTCACCATGTCCTAGTAAAAATAACCTTTTTGACTAATTCTAGCTGCCAGTGTCGTTGCGTGTTGTCATTATATTTTTTTCCGCGAGGCTGCACATCTGATTGTCAGATTCTTGAAGAATTTCAAAGAGCTGATGTCTTTATTAAATGTCAACTTCTTGAGTTTCCAGGAAAATTTTAATTGCTTTCCGAGAAAATTTAGATTGCTTTCTTTGTATGAGTATAATCACCTTTTCTATGCTTTTTTACTTGGATTGAACTTCTATTTCCAGAGAGGATATGTGTTGGTTTTGGTAGATACTTGTCTCTAATCCAGGGGTGATCAAAGACATAAATATTTTAATGAGTCATTTAAAAAAAAATCTATCGAAATCTAATTATTTTTATGTTTATTTAATCCTTTTTCACCGTTTATTTATATTAAGTAGGGATGGGAACGAATATGCGAATATTTAAAAATCGACCCAATATTCGAATCCAAATTTCATGTAAAAATATTTGATTTTAATGCAAAGAAACTTCATAAAATGTAAAAGTGCAAAGTCGCATTTTTCGTTCAGTAATAATTTTTATATCATCAAAGTTCTATCCAACGACGGTTCTGATTCTTTTGCGAAAAAAGCTTGAATATTATCTAGGGGAAGTAATCCAAATAATTTAGAATAAATTTAACCAACAACAACAACAACAACAACAACACTATAGCGTTGAAATAAAGGATAATTATGGAAATATCTTTAATTAAAATGGCTTATATCTTTATAAATACAATGTATGAAATAAAAATGTAGAACATAACAATCAATTATCGTTTTGAAAAAGGATGAATCTATCTCTTTTTCAAAGCTGCATTCCAATCAAGAACATTACTTTGCTCCGAATGGTCGTAAGTTCGGACATTTAAATCATAGGTTTAAAAATCGAATATTCAAATATATTCGAATAATGACAAACGAATATTTGAATCTCATTTTCAGTATTGGTTCTCCTCCTTAATATGTACGAGTGAATACAAAATAAAAAATCTTCTGAAAGCCAACTTATTTTATTTATATGAAATGCCTTTTCAATCGTTTATCTATATTTAAAAAGAATGAAGCTGGAGAATTACGATGGAATAATGACATCATGACGTTAAAAAACGTAACTTCACAGAAAAACAGTGAAAATTATCAATATTTTCTTTCCTGTTATTTTCACTGTTTAAAAACGTGAAATATCGTTTTTAAATCATTGAGATGTCCCTTTAAACTACAAGAAAACATTACAATTATAACGTTAATTGTTTCATAACATTCGTTCGCGTAATAGCTGCCAGAAAAAACCTACACTTAATTAATTAAAATTTGATACTTTCGATTGGTTTATTGTAGCAAACGAAACAAAAACATTATACAAACGCCTTTATGTGGTGTATTTAATCGTGTCCATGTCAGATACAGAATTGAAATTTAATTGTATAACTTGTTCAGTAACACATTCTCTGTTAAGCATTCGTTTTTGCTTTTTAAATCGACGAAAAAGAGTACCTGTTAATTACTGGAACACTGTGAATATTGCTCATTTGCAATAGAAGATGGGACACATGTTGCAATTTTCGCGTCGCTTGGCTAGATTACGCAAGGAAACAGTTAATGTACATACAGATTTGAATTTGAAGATGTTAAGGATTATCTTAACAGAACAGAACAATGCATATTTTATTCACTTAAGCGTATAACATCTCATCGCTATAACAAATCCACATTATTAAACATGTACATACATACGTGAAATAATGAGTAATTAAAATATGTATAATCAGAGAGCAGGTTAAAAACGTCATATTAATATAATAAAATACACCGTCTATAAACAATGGATCTAATTACCTGCTGGAATGGGTTAAAAAGACCAGCGTGCGTGCGTGAGTGCAAGCGCGTGTGCATGCGTGCTCGTGTATAACACGTATGGGAATAACAGGAATGTTTGTGTTATGTTTTTTATTACGTTTGCCCACCCTCTTGGCGTTATACAGTTACCACTGTCGCAAGGAATGAAATGGTAGCATTGTTTTGTTTTCGCGCGAATGGATTTTAAAATTGTCACGTGGAGTTTTATAATACTAAGAAGGACTCAATTAATTACACTTACCGTCTTTCAATCAACATAATCAAAAGAAAATTCTATAAAATATATCGAGTTTCATGTGTTCAATTACTGTATTTGAATCTGAATTCGGGAACAATCACGTCTGCGGGTAATCACATTTGTTCTACAAAAGAATCGCAAAATCACATACCAATACAAGTAGTAAATTACACAAAAAAAAAATCAACAACAAACAAATATGCTATTCTCACTGGACTCAATACAAATTCAACTATTCAATTTAAATTGATAAGAATACGTTTCGTCTATATACAAATTAGTTTTCATCAATCTATTAATGCCTCAAATCCTAACAATTATGCGGCCTTGATATATTTCTGGAAAGACAAACCCAACTTGGACTGAAAGAGAGCAATCTTACACTGTATTCCAATATGCACAATTCTAACAATTATGCAGCCATATTTCTGGAAAAGAACAAGCTTGCACTGCAAAGGAACCTTAGTGTGTTGTTTTTCCAATATGCAAATACACTGACATCTGTCTTGGAAATGTTAGCGGAATAATATGGTGCAGAGATATTGATTTGCATAAAACTATATATAAATTATCAGATAATTGGCCCCCTATTGCGTAATTTCACATCATCAGAAGCGATGGAGTACCAGTTCTTTCCATGATTTAATACTGATAATTGGTCCAATAATTGAATTCAAGAATAAATAAGCATTGATTCCTTTACAAGTAGAAGCTGAATATTTGCTTTCCAATATTGATGTGGGAAAATTATAGTATGAAGTGGTTACAGTTATATACAATCTCAGTCTTACTCCTGTTTCTATTGACAATTATTTTTTTAATCTAAAATAAATCAATACATGTTCTTTTTGCTTCAGAATAGCGACACAGTTTCACATAATTTTAATGGTTTAAGGTTAATATTATTAATGGTATTTTTGTATTTTAACTCTGGACACATTAAAATAAAACAAGAAAATGTTCAAGTTTCTCAAATCTATAGTGTATTTGTGTGTGTTGAAGATTCAAAGAAGATGTTTATTCCCTTAAGCAAATGATAACAATTAAAAGTACTTTTAACTAATTATTTTAAAAAGTTAGGGAAATATGTATCATTTTAATTTTTATAATTGGACTATCCATTCCCAATTATGGAAACTCAGGGTTCATACAGACATTTTCAGACAAAATTCAAGAGCATTTTTAGTATTTCTCAAGATCAAACAAGAGCTGTGTTTGTGAAACACAATGCCCCCTACTGAGCTTTGAAGCCACATGGCAGCTATTTTAGAAACAAGGTTATATTTTGAATGTAAAGCTCACAGTGACCTTGACCTTTGACATAGTGACCTTAAACCATGTTTGATTGTAGATGTCAATGAGATGCATGCACATGTGAAGTTTAAAGAACATAGACTCAAGAGTTTTCACTTTATGAGCAAGGTTTAAGTTTTGGGACAGAATGACAGACAGACAGGCCAAAAACAATATACCCCCTTTTTTTTAAAGGGGGCATAAAAACATCATTCAAGCACTATTTTTATATCCGCTGAGATCATGGACCTCTGTGACAAGAGAAGAGAGCTGAGACATGAGAAGTACACCAGCCAGGAGTCTATAGGACAGAATACAAGAAAGCAAACAGGTAGGTGAAGAAGAAGATGAAAGAGGCCAGGGAGGAGTGGATTGAGGAGCAAAATGTATCAACATTGATGAAGAGATGACCACAAGCAGCAGTAAGAATGCATACAACACCCTCAAGACCTCATACAAATCAGTCACCTCACAAAGACCAGTCACCCCAAGGCCAGTGTTATAGCAGATGCTGACGGGAACCTCCTCACCGAGAGTGCCGCAGTCCTGAACAGGTGGAGTGAATACTGCAGTGACCTCTATAACTACCCCCTTCAACCAGACTCAGTCTCCTTCAGAATGATCCCAGACCAGAAGCAGACAACGAAAGTCTGTCCATACTTAAGGCAGAGGTGGAGGAGGCTGTGCGCAGTCTGAAGGCAGGAAAATCTCTGTGGTGGACAACGTCGCTTCCGAGTTAATTAAGCACGGAGGAGAGGCAACAACTGCAGCAATGACGGCACTTTGCCAGAAGATCTGGGAGGAGAAGAAGTGGCCCAAGGAGAGGACCAAGTTTCTGGCCATCCCCCTATCTAAAAAGGGCAACCTCAAGCTTTGCGAGAATTACAACACCATCAGCCTCACCAGCCATCCCAGCAAAGTAATGCTCCGAATCATCCTCAACCAATTGAAAAATAAGGCAGAGGAATTGCTTTCAGAAGAACAGGCTTGATTCAGAGCTAGGCGGAGCACAGTGGAGGGGATCTTCAACTGCAGAGTCATAATTGAGAACCACCTGCAACGCCAACGTTAGCTCTTCCACAACTTCATCGACTTCAAGAAAGCTTTCGACTGTGTGTGGCATGATGGCCTATGCTCTGAGAGGAATCAACATTTATGAAGGGATGGAGCCAGTGATCCAAGAACTCTACAGAAACACCAGCAGGGCAGTACTTCTAAATGGACAGATGGGTGATTTCTTCAGGACATCAGTGGGAGTCCGTCAGTGTTGTCTCCTCTCCCCCGTCCTGTTTGACCTTTTACTTGAGAAAATATTGCAGGAGACTCTCCAAGACCACCACACTTCCATCTCCATCGGAGGCAGGCCCATGTCCAACTTGTGATTTGCTAATGACATTGACCTCATGTGGTACCAGAAGTTAACTTCAAGATCTCACCAACAAACTCTAAGAAAGAGCAGGAGCATACGGGATGGACGTCAGCACAGAGAAGTCGATGATCATGGTGAATAGCACGAACATCACCAGCGCAGACATCACCTTGAACGGCAAGAAACTGGAAGAAGTGACCACCATCAAGTTCTTTGGAGCAACCCTATCCAATGATGGTACCAGTACCACTAAGGTCCGAATAAGAATCGTAAGGCAACTGCAGCAATGGCTAGACTAAGCAGATTGTGGACAAGCATCTCCATCAGCTTCCCCATGAAGTACAGGCTCTACAAGTTCCTCGTAGTCTCATCCTACTGTACGGCTGCGAGACTTGAACGCTCAACCAGGACACAAAACGCAGGATACAACCCTTTGAACACAAGCGTCTCTGAAGACTGCTCTGTATCTCCTTCCTGGAGCACAAGACCAACGGGTACGTCCGGAACATTACAGCAGCACTTCATGGCCCACAAGAACCCCTCCTAGGGACTGTCAAACAAAGAAAGCTGGCATGGTTTGGACACATCACCAGGCACAACTCAGTGTGCAAGACTGCGCTCAAGGGAACCCTAGAGGGAGGTCACCTTCGAGGAAGAAAAGCTGGATTGTAAATGTGAAAGAGTGGACATTCCTTCCCATGGATGAGCTACTCAAAGAAGCCCACAAAAGACCTGACTTGAGGAGGATCTCTGTGTCGTCGTCTCTCATTCCCCCCCCAACGGCCCGACTGGTCAAGGGAATGAATGATGATGAATGAAGTTTTGTATATCAGCTCATTAAGTTTTGCCTTCATAATACATTATATCAACAATGCTACTGTTCATAAGATATATATTTTATAAGACAAATGCATAAAATCAATTTACAGTATGACTAGACACGTTTTGAGTTTCAACATTTATGATTGGGCTTATGTTTACATCGAAACAGTTTTCAACACAAGAAACCGTCGGAGACGGGTGATGCTCCCCAAAGTTTTTTTTGTCACAATATTGCACTATATATTCAGATAAAAGTAAACGTCTTGAGGGGCAAAATAATACGATGGATGGTTTAGCAACTTAAACATTTCAAAGGGCCATAACTCTCTAAAAAATCATCTAACCAGAACCCAATAATAACATGCGCATCTCCTCAGGGTAGTTAAGCTTCCCATAAAGCTTCATTGAATTCCAGTCAGTAGTTGGGGAGAAATAGCCCGGACAAGAATTGCACTATATGTACAGTTTATAGAAAATTTCAAAGGGCCATAACTCTGTGAAAAATCATCCGACCAAAACCGGCAGATAATATGCACATCTCCTTTTGGTAGTGAAGCTTCCCATAAAGTTTCATTGAATTCCCGTAATAAGTTGCTGAGAAATAGCTCGGATAAGAATTGCACTATATGTACA
>VMBQ01000522.1:182020-200148 GCA_007657795.1 Dreissena rostriformis | reverse complement strand
CACCTAGGTCAAACATTCGGTGTGGGCATACGCGTAGGCCTCTGCCACGCAATTTCTAGTTAATCCAATGCAGTTAAATGTCTGATATTTTTCAGACATCCTATCTTCTATCAATCTAATTAATTGACTATCAAAAGTCCATGCATTCTTCCGGTCAAAGACCCTTTATGTCAGACAGAGACAATTGATAAATGTAGATAACAGCTTCAAGATTTTTAAGGCAAATTGTTTATCAATGACATCTCACCCTGTCATTCCTAACACTAGTGTGATTATCAAGGACTTTAGAACAGGTTTCATTGTTGTTTCAATTGGAAATATGAATTTTTCAATATAATGGTTGACCATAGCATTTTTAAGCACATTGTTTTCAAGCACTTTCCAAGGTACAACTTAATTTTCAAGGACTTTAATTTCAAGATCTGTCTTTTTTGTGAGAACCCTGAAACTATCATTTTGACAACTGCAGGGGCCTTTCAAACATTTCTAGGACCCATGTCCTAGTAGGCCTCTTATAATAATCCATCCTGTGTACAGTAAATTATGTTTGGTTTATTTAGGTATCATTAAATTCCATCAAGTAATTAATTATGTGATTCAAGTTTGTGTTACTAACATCAATCAAATCTCAATTATACAAAACTTTTATTTGCTGGTGTTGATGTATTAGTATCCAAAACAATGAAACAATCATATTTTGCCAACTTATATACAGCCAAGTTTTGTTTCATTTCACCTTTTAAATCTATAATTAAAGTAGCGATAACTCAATATATGCGTTGATCGATTATAGATGTATATTTCCAAGCTTAATAATATGACATGGTTGCGTAGTCCAATGAATTTACTAAAAAAAAAACACACACAAACAAAAGGCGGAGAAATTATGTGTTTGCAACTGTCCAAAATATCGGTTGTCGGCAATAAAGGTTGTAAATTATTTTCTAAAAGTATAGCCATTGAAGTAGCTGACAATATTATATACTTTGGTCGTGAAAATAATATAAGAGTAAATAAAACTCTTTGCAAAATTTGATTGTACAGTTTGAAAATATTTTGAAGAATATAAGTATGATTACAAAATATATGAGGCCAATTCATATTGTTTTCACGCCAATTGACAATTATTTTAAAGAGTGTATCTAACTGTACAGAATTGGAACATCGATTACATTATAAGCATTTGAAACATGGTACTTTAAACATTATTTTGCTTTCTTTCTTAACTAAAAACATTGTTGTGAGTTTTACACTATCATCATGGCTTTATCTTGGTATTTATTCACAGTTCCGTCATTTTACTGTTTAACTTATATTTCATATGTACGAGAAGATGACGCTGAACTTTAGAAATCGATTTTATTATAGTCGTCTTACCATTTAGAACAACGAAACCTATTTAGTATTGCAAAATCAGTGAGTAAATAGTGAGTGAAAATAATTACATTATTTTCTAAACAAACTATCAATAACTGAGCAACCGTTATTGGACAAAAATGTATATTGGTCAGTATTACATATACGACCGTTAACAATTCGGTAATATGTACATTTACTAAGATCTAACAAATTATTTCGTGGTTATAATGTGACCTGTCATAGGAGGCCCGTGTAGGTATACTATCGGAAACATACGTGTCAAATATAATATAATCACTTTTCTGATCTACTCAACTGCTTAAATCGCCGCAAATAAAAACACTATATGTGCTCTCATACATAAACAAATCATTTTTTAATATATCAAATAAATCGACATTTATACTGTTGTACATTGGTGCATTTTCTCCCCAGATATAGGCTCCACATACATAGATATCGTTCCGGGTATTAAAAAATATCAAGTATCAAGTTTGAGCCAGATGATTACATAGAAATGATTTTTAATTATTTGTATACCACCTCTTAATTGTTCTTGATAACATAAAACAATTCATCCAATTTTTCTTCGGGCTCTTCAATGCTGAAATTAAGGTAACTTGTTTGTGAAAGGTATACGCTTACATTTGCGTTATTGTGAGAATCGCACCATGATTCGTAAAGAAAACAAATATCAAACTGTTTTAAAATATTAACAAAGTCTGGACTTTCCCTTTTCGTCTCTTGTAAGGCAATGTATGTTCCACGAAAGGATAGAAAGTTCATGCCCGTCGTGTTCCTACGGTCTCACTTGCTTGCCGTCCACGTAAAGGCCATCATACACGATCCCAAACCGCTTACCCTCTTTTTGGTGTCCTTAATTTTGGGTACTTAGTTTCGGCGTTTCTCCAGTACTTCCGATGGGAACTGTTCAAACATTTGACATCCGGTTTCTGACAAGTGTTTCCACTGTTTCCGTACCATCTCCCGGTACTTGAAATAAGTAAATTTGGCAACGATGATGCGTTTCTTACCGGAAACGGACTGTCCCGGTTAGTGATGGACGCGATCAAATTGGATCGTGTCTGCGATGCTCTTTGCAATTTTAAGTCTCCTGTAAATGTTAATTGTGTTTCCGTTATTTTCGCCGTCTAGTTGCCACATGAGTTGTCTTCTGGAATATTTGTGAACACTTATTTGTTCCGTTAATAAAGGTCATTACATTTCAAAATTGATTTTACCGCCGATGTTCTGAAGATATTTATAATTCATATTTAAGCGACGATTTGTTTTCCCCAAATATCCATCATGCCTCATCTAAATATCACGCGATGCAGTACTTGTTGCACCTTGTGAGCGCCGATGAAACAACCTTCTAACTTCATCCCGGAATCGTGACCCCGTCACACAATAGAGAATAAAGTTAGTGGTGGTGTTGGCATACAACATAATGTTTACGAACGCCCACCAAGGGTCTTGTAGCTGGATCGCACGCGGTAGATCATTTGGTATCCAGTAAGGCTCGCCTAAAAAGTAGACGCACACGGGCAGGGTGCAAAATATGAACACGAAGTTCAGGAACACTAACAGCATCGTCATATTGGACCCATTGCCCTTTCTGACCATACGATCCCCGGCAACAGCCGTAGGGTGGACTTTCTTCCTACTCAGGAAGAGCTTACAGCCGATGCAGATATTTCCTGTTGCCATGATTCCGAAAGGGATTAAGGAAAATTTACACAAATCGATCCAGGTCCAGACCTTTCCGAAGAAATTGGCGTAGTCATCATTAATAGGGACGCAAAGGAGAAAAGTGGTTCGGTTTCCATCGGAAATTTCGACGTTCCCAAAACCATAAAGAAGGTTGCAATTTATGAGAATCGACGTGGCCAGTATAGCGACCACGGAACAGATCGCAAGCTTCTTTGTACAAATGCGTTTGCTTTTATGTGGACACATCGTCGCAATTAGTCTCTCAATGGTTATGGCATTGAGAATCCAGACGGTGCAATCAGACATAACGTACATGAGCCACCAATGGGCTTTGCAGAACGCTGCACTTACGTGCCTAACGTCAAAGTCAAACGTGTACTTAAGCCATTGTCTCAAGAGTCCCACATACAACATGCTTAGATCCGCCGCAGCTAGGCTAAGCAGAAACACTGTTGAAGTCGAGTTCTTGAACTTATTTTTTGAAAGAATTATTATGGTCAGTATATTTCCAATGGTTCCGAACACAATTAAAATTGGGGGAAATATCTGCCATAACAAAACTCCAACGCGCAAAGCTTCTGGTGAACGAAAGTAATTATATTGGTCACTCATTTTATGATTGTTATATCACACTTGAGTTTTGAACGTTCAATTTAATCAAGGCACATGCCCATTGTTGTTTGTTAAGAACATTTCCGATATAAATACAGCGGTTAATGCACCAATCCCGTTCCTATATTACTTGTTTCATTGTATTATTGTCATATTTCCCGATGCGGAGAGACAACGCAAACTGCTATAGAACGCGAAAGCTGTCGCCTTTTATTGGCAGAGCAAAACGACAAAATAAATACAGATGATATGTACTTGATCAGTTTTCAGCCAGCAGCGTATACTATATTGGACTCTAGGATGTCGTTAAACAGTCTATATATGCTGCATACACAGCATATTTTGCTTGTGAGAATATTTGCATGCATTCTTTTTTTGAACCTAACAAGAAATAGTGTCATTTTGCTAAAATGGGAGTGAAATACATTTAGTTGTACTTGTTTCCTATGGATGGTATGATAAATTTCTGATTAAAATAAATTTTTTAAAAAGTATAATGAACAATGACACATACATTTAAATGTATAATAAAAATGTATTATTGTGTTTTACTTCCTTCAAGAAGAATGTAGTTTTGGTCGTCGTCGAATTATATTTGAACTGGAATTAAATTCTTGTATACATTATTTTTTTCAACAATTTACCATCTTAAATTCATTTTATACCTGACCACTTAAAAGTTCATATATTTTGGAACAAATGTTTTTTTTTCAATATGCTTTACCGATTTTCTTTGTTTACTTACGACTCCCGTTATTGAAACGTTTCTTGACAAATTGACCATAATTACTGGATGTCTTAATGAAAACAGTATGTGTCGGTGATGACATGTTCTCTTAAGAAAAACAAGGACACAGCAAATGAACAATAAAATGAACATTTCCAAATCCAATTCAAAACATTAACCGTTATACAATGTTTAATTTTCAAACAGTTTCAATACACAAATAAAAGAAAACAACAACAACGAAGAAACATATGAATGGACGCAGCATTTACCGTGATTAAAGTAGGAACAATACAATACATTCAAGATAAAATTAAGTCACATTCCATTTATTTTAAGAAAATATAAATATATTAGACATCGCCTTTTTTAAGTTGAGTATTGTTTGGTAAATTATTAAATGTTCGGGTGCAAATACTGTAGAACATGTTCTCGACGGTTCTTAATAATTATTCCTCTACTGTATGTTACTGTTAGAAGTACATTTGCTCACATATACTCATATGTTTTTAGAGTCAGTCAACAATACTGCCTGGACATATGTTAAACCAGGCGTAACTTGTAGATGTGTTTCGCGGTATTAGATGACGGCTTTTGAATTTATAGTTTAAGTTTGATTCAAAGCCACGTCTACTACATCGGGCTGTTAGATTATTTTATGAATACAGTTATCAAAAATCCTACGCTATAGCCATTTCTTTCCGATCGAACTTTGTTTTGCTTTTCATAAACATTTATTAAAATTGCTCCGTCCGTGAACACGTCATCCGGAACAACCAACTCTAAATGTTTGACATGAAAAAGCTTAGTGCTTAACCATTTTTCCATATTACTTCCATGCAATCTGCCTATTTGTATTTTCTGCGAAACAAAATCTGACAAAGTACTAAATGTCATTATGATTAAAATCCGTTTAACCTTTCTACTAGTTTTTAACGTACATGTTCTACTTAAGAGTTGATATACTTCAAAGGGTTCGGTTTACGTAAACTATAATACGATTATTAATAGTAACCGTATTTATAACCCTTTAATTCGCAACAGACACGTTTTGTTAGCGGTATTTTGTTCAATAAAATATAAATCGTTTGACACAATATTTTCATCTGAAGGTCAATTCAACGCAACTGTTCGTGTAATGGGATTACTGAATTGCAAGAACGCGTTGCATGTATTCTCTTTGTTAAATTAATATTGGAAATATGAAAATAATTATCTTACGGGTAACAACAATAATCTGATCTTTTTCACCTCGGCGCTGTAAAGTCATATAAAAACTGCATTCATAAACATTCAAGTGGGAACTGATATTTATCCGAAGTTTGCTGTATTGGTATGTGTCCGTAAAGCTTGTCTAAGAGCACTATTTGTTTATAGTTGTTGAAAAAATATTTTCTTAAATGTCAAATGTTTTATTTTAATATATACAATACAATATAAAATATATATATATATATATATACATTATATCTTATGGCCTTAACGCTAGTATGAATAGAAACACTTTGTTTGTTGTTTTTGTGGTTTTTCTTTTTCACATGCACATTTATTTTTATTTATTCTGATACATATTTATGAAATGTTGTGAAATAAGCTAATACGCTTTTAGTTTGGCTGAAATCATGTATATATACAATTCACAGTAATTTACAAACTGAAAGAAACGGATCAGAACACACAGAAACACAAAGTAAAACCCGTTCTGGAAAATTTCCGACGACTTGTGTAATGTATTATAGTTCTTCATTATGTCAAAATGATGGGTCCAGTATTTCCATGCACTCAAAACACCGCCATCATGGTATTTAGAGGCGTGTTGTTAATAAGAAGCATTAGGATTCTTAATGACAATTAATCATAAGGCAAGTTTGGATTGATACAATTAACAATTATATGACAATATCCACTACCAAATCAATCGGAGACTGGAAAGTTAAATCAAGTGATATGCCAAATAAAATACACTGCATCTAATTTGTTATTAGCTGAACTCCAAATATAATGAAATGAAATAATACTTACCCATTGATATCAAGTTTTAACTTCTTCGACATAAATAAACATATTTTTCTGTATAAGTATTTCTTTTACGGTCTGCGGTGTTTACATGCGGTAATGAAAAGAAAACGCAACTCCTGTTTTGATGGTTCAAAACAATGCTGAGACAACCGCTGATAAGTCACACATTGTTGCACCGCTATTGGAGACTGATCCTGCATCTGAGTTCAGAGCAATTTNTACTTGTAACACATCGGACATAGAGGATCTGACAAATACTTTAATAAACAAATAGAGTTAATTTAATATAGATTGATTATTTCTTACAGGCAATATTCGATTTAACGTTAATGCTACTGTATGCTTGAATCGAGTGTTTCGGGATACAATCTTTTTTTAAATTAACGGTTTCGTGAATTCTTTTTAAACCTCGGAAAGCAGGTTGACACAAGAACTTTAAATAAAGAAGCGGTAAGACAATTATTAATTATTTCCAATTATTTTGTTCCGCTTTAGGGGACTCGACTGTACACATGTATAGACAATATAATCATTTGCATTACTATTAGTAGTTATAACTTCTGAAAAAAGGATTGCGTTTGTGTTGTGTAATTTTATTTCATCTTAAAAAAAACTTCCGTGTTGCTTATTTCATAAGAAAACAGTTAAACTGACCAATCAGATTCGCTTAATCGAATATAGCTACGATTTCATTTAGTCACAAAGATAAAACCGCATAAAAAACACAGTTGGATTCAGAAACTGTTCATATTTTGATCGCTGTCAATTATATGTATAAATAAATATCCGAAGTAACATTTCTAAAAAAACTTATTCAATTTCCACACGATGAATATTTCCAAAGGTTTTCACAGATTTGAAAGACACATACAAATTAAATTCTTTATCCATATAGGAACACGGTATTATGCGTCCATCAACGAACGTTTATAATCTACTATTACTATGTAAGGTTGAAAATTAAAGGGTGTACATGAATTGAACCTTAACATATATTAAACGTTGTGTTTGTTATTGTAGATGAGTTAGTGTTTTAGATTAAATGCATAAATCGTATTTCGAAAATCTCTAAACGAAACCATGTCAGTACAATTCCTAAAAACACCCGTGTGTAATAGATACATCTAAATACAATATTTTATATGTACGCTTTATGCCACGGTGTATACTAGTACACATATACTCCTTTGCATAACGCACTATACATGTACATGATCTGTGTTTATGGTTATACCGTGTGTTGATAAGTAAATGAACCCGATGGGCTTATTCCAGTCGCCGGCTGCGTTGCGTGTTGCCATGATAGTTATTTCCGCGAGGCTGCACATTTTATTGTCGGATGATTGAAGATGGTCTAAGAGTTGCTGTTTTTATTAAGTGTCAACTTCCTGAGTTTCCGGGAGATTTTGTATTGCTTTTCGATATAATGTTGACTGCTTTCTTTGTATTATTGTAATCGCTCTTTCTATGGCTATTATTTTCTTACTGACTATATCTTTTCTTTTCCGACTTATATTGAAATTCTATTTCCATATAGGATATGTGTTGGTTTTGGCAGATTACTTATTTTTTTATTCACGAGTGATCAAAGAAAGCAACATTTTCACGAGTGACTAAAAACGATTATCAATCGAAAGCAACATATTTTTATTTTCATTTAATGATTTTTTCACTTTTTTTTTATTTCAAAATAATTAAACTATTTCGCAGGAATACTTATAATGACGTTATGACGTCAAACAAAACACGATATTATATTATAACGTTATATATAATTTTCTCTGTTATTTTTCTATGTTTGAAACAGTGAATTATCGTTTTTTATTTTCCCCTAAAAACCATAGCAAATAATTAAATAGATCGCGTTCATTGTTTCATAAGATTCATTAACACAATAGCTGCTCTACACAAAACATCCACACATGTTTTTGGAAGATGGAAATATTTTGCGCATAACATCTTCTACTTTAAAAAGAAAAATTGTCAAAAAAAACAGTGGAATATCATATCATAAATGAATTATAATATATTTTTTAACAATTTTGTGTATGATTTTTAAGTGATAGAATAACACAAATCAAATTAACTGATATTAATGGAAAAGCTAATTCTTTAAAATATATTAAGAAATATAATATCAGTCAAACATTCATATGCGATCAAGAAGTTTGAATTACAAAAACATAAGGTCAAAGTTAGAAAAGAGGTACCGGTAATTACTTCGGAAAATTATCGGTAAGGGTAACCCCTTCTTAAGTATTATTTTATGTCTCTGATAATTTACGTTGAGTTGAAAGTCAATATGTCATAAACATGTATTTCTATTCAAAATTTCGAACAACAATGAAAATAGGAGGTTGAAAGGAAGATACAATAGTGACATTAAATAATGCTGACCTTTTTCCAGATTTACCGTGATTGAAATCAATTCACCGAATAAAAGAGCCGTTGTCATGTACAAAGAAGATCGATACTCTTCTGTAGAAGTTTGCCATTTCAACGTATTATCATTAACTCTCAGATGCATTAACAACAAGCAATAAAGTCCTCTTACCAAATTTAATGGCTCTACTTTGGGAAAATAATAAACACAACACATCATTAAACGGCAATTATTTCTGACGTCCGTTGTTAAGTCCAACATAAATACAGACCTACACGAAAGTGTTTCCGGTAGCACTTGCAGGAACCGATTATCAAAGAAAGCTGTCGTGGAAATGTTGTTATACATGAACAATATTCCTAATAATTTTAATGGATGGCTCATTAGTATATTGCATTCCAGTATAATAATTTGTAAACATTTAAAAAAAAATGTCGCCGAGTAAAATAACTTCAGAAGTGACAACCGTTTTGCGTTTTTTGTCCAATGGTTCTGCGATGAATTTTTTTTTTATTTTGAAGTTAAACTGACCGAAATTATAGGACATGGAACCACCGTTTATTTTGTGATGGTTAATGGTGTAACTTTACCACAACTTAAATTACAGTCAATACATTGTCCGAAAGTTGTTAAAATCTAAAACACTTGGCATTTTTTTTTGTTGATTTTTTTTTAATAAAATTACAGTATTAACTGTAAACTGTATATCGCTAAACGTAAATTATCTTTACATTATGTGTTTTAAGATGAGTGTTTAACTTTTAATTAGCTGACAACTGACGGACTGTGATATGGGAAGGGTTGAACAATCAAATTTGTGTTGAAAATCCTTTGGCAATCACACAATGGCAGAAAATAAATATAACAATTCCATTCGTATTGTCAACATTACAACACATAGGGTAAATAGAAAGACACAATTACAAAGGTCGCTATCAAAATGCAATATCAACTGCACACCTACGAATAAGAATAGTAACTACAAATTTCGATCATTTGTTTTTCAGACTGGACAATTTTAATGTTTTCCCCTCATGTGGTTTGGTATATTGAAATATGGTATAGATTGAAAGAGGCTCATTTCTTGCGTGGACATTTTGTTGCATATTATTTGTAACCTTAACAAATCCATACATAAAAAATTGCCTTTTTATTTTTCAGAAGCAGTAGATCAGTAGATTGAATTTTCAATGTTGAACTACCATGATATAGGGGTTTGTGTCCAATCAGATCCACATCATGAAATACAGATTGGGAAAAATGACATAGTGGTAACACCAAAATATATGCTCATAATTAGCAGTTATGATATCATTTTCACCCTTCATTGTTTACCATAAAATTAATAACTATTTCTACTTTATTTTTCCAGTAATTATTAACAAAAAATATTTTGAAAAAACGTTGGTTGGTGTTGGTGAAAGATAATCAGTTATATCAATTCGCTCAAAGATAGCGAATGTCTTTTTATAGCGCTGTTCTTAACTGCATCATACGCACATCAATTTCGGCGTGTTTCGCCAGATTTCGTGGCTTATTTCGCATTATGAGATATTATTGATCATATATCTATAGATAAAAAACAGAAATACAGAACAAGGATGGACATTAAATACAATCATATAAGTCAACCGGCCACACGCGAATTGTACATACATATTTGAAATATTTTTTACTCGCGTTCTTCGAACATACCTGTTTTAGTGGTTTGCCGGACAGTATTATTTGATTTGATTATTAATAGTATTGTGAATCATCGCGATCATGCTTAATAAGTTGGTCAATATGATGGAATAAGTCTTATTAAATTAACAAAAAAATAGTATTATTTTAGTAATATTGTAGTAATAATACTCTGATTGAAAGAAGATAACTGCTTAAGGACAATAATATTTGTTTTAAGTGTTGTGAAAGCAATGAACATACTTTCAAAGAGTGCAAAACTGCTGTACAGTGTAGAATTTGTAAAGATAGCCATGCTACAGCCATGCACAACGAACCTGTTCGCTATGGATGTGGCTCCAGTGCACCTTCTCAGTTAACGAATAAAGCAGCTGATCCAGAACAGAGTTCTTCTCGTTCACTAACTTTGAGAATGCATGGCGGGGAGCGAATTACATCCAAATGTACCACATTGTGTGAAGAGGGTTTCACCGGTCGTTCATGCGCCAAAAATGTGTTGGTTAATGTCTACCATGAAGGCAAGCCACACAATTCAGTTATAGTATAGGCCTAACATGATGACCAAAGTAACCGAACACTGGCTAGTCCACACTTACTCGATATGTTAGGCATTGTTGGTAACATGCAGCGTTTTACTGTGTCCTTCTGTAGTGGAGATAAAAACTTTGAACTCTCTGTGTGCGCAGAACCTGGTTGTTCAGTCAATAAATGGCAGCAAAGACATTATTTTGAGTACTGTGGTTGAATGTGACATTTCAGGCGACAGGTCTGAAATTCCAACACCAGGAATAGACATATGTTATTCACACATAACACCAATAGCAAAACACATTTTGCCGTTACTTCCAGAGGCATCCTTTGGTCTGATTATCGGGAGAGATGTGTTGGGAGCACATCATGTTGAACAACAGATTCTTGGAAAAAATCATGCCTTTTGCGCAGAAGCTACGGCTGGATTGGGTAATAATAGGAGAAACCTGTTAATCGAAAGTTCATAGATCACAGAATATCAACGCATCCAAAACACATGAAACAAAAAGATAATCGACCGTCCATTATATGGCCATGCGACAAAAACATCATTTTGAAGGAAATTGACCTTGAGCAAATGGGCGCCGAAGTCTTCAAAACCACTCCATACGATGAACGTATCAGCCTAGCACTCGATGACCGCACGTTCTTGGAAATCATGACAAATCAAATGGTGAAATTGGATGGCCAGTGGACCTCGCCGCTTCCTTTCAAATTGCCAAGACCAACATTACCTATCAATAAACAGTATGCACAGAACAGGGCAAACAACTTGAAGACGTCATTGCAAAAAAATGAAAACAGACAAGAACTATGATTGACTTCATGAAGCAAGTGCTAAAATTTGGGGCCGCTGAAGTTGCGACACCTATTGCTCCGGACAAGTAATGCTGGTACCTGCCGTTTTTCGGTGTCTATCACCCTCGCAAGCCAGATAAAATCCGTGGTGTGTTCGATTCTTCAGCAGTTTTTGAAAAAAAATCTTTAAACTCGGTACTCCTGTCTGGTCCAAACTTATCCAACAGTTTGCTTGCGGTCCTTCTGCGATATAGACGCAATTCGATAGCCGTTACGTGCGATGTTCAACAGATGTTTTTCACCTTTAAAGTTAACGAGGCCGGTAGGGATTACTTTAGTTTCTTCTGGCATGAAGATTACGACCCTCAGAAGTACATGTGCTTGGTAATACGCCGTCCTCATCTGTAGCGACGTATGGATTTCGCAACACAGTTCAAAATGCAGACACGGATGTTAAAACATTCGTAGAGAAAGATTTCTATGTTGATGACGGGCTTACATCCTGCACAGCTGCAACGGAAGCAGTAAATGTGCTTAAACGAACAAAATACCTGGCGTTGTTTCTGCTGTTAGCAGTATTTTTTATCCTTTAGGACTCCTGACCCCTGTTACCATTGAAGGAAGAATCATAGTGCGTGAAATTACCTCACAAACTACCTCATCCCAATGTGATGCACCTTTGCCGGAGGCACTCAATGAGAAATGGGACACATGGAAGAATTCATTGAGTGTTTCCTAGGATGTTTGCAAGCAAAGCCCTAAGCCTTGCAGATCAGGTGGAAGTTCATGTGTTTTCGGACGCATCTGAAAATGGTGAATGGGTCTGACGTCACAACTGGTTTCATTATGGGAAAATAAAAATTGTCACCCACTGGCAGTGTTAGTATACCGAGAATGGAACTTTGTGCTGCTGTTCTTGCCACTGAAATGGCAGATACCATAGCCAACCACTTAGAACTTAATCTGTTCGATTTCCTATTTTATACCGACAGCAAAATTGTGCTTGGGTAATAACAACAGCCGACGTTTCCATACCTACGTTGCAAATCGTGTTGATGTGATCCGTAAACGCATGCAACAAGAACTATGGCCTTATGTTGCAAGTCAAGACATTTCAGCAGACCTTGGTACTCGCTGTTTAACACCTGCAGAAAACCTGGCAAACAGCCTGTGGATTTGTGGGCCAAAACATCTTCAACTCAAGCATATCAACCCACAGAGTTGAGCGATTCGACATTGTAAATGAACAAGAAGATGTAGAGGTACGGAGAACTGTCGTCATTAAGAAAACAGAGGTTGAAGCTGACATGGGAATTGTGGATAAGTTTGAAAAGTACTCTAAATGGAGGACACTGACAGCAGCCTTTTCCATACTGTACAGAAGGACACAACAGTGCACATTCAAGAAATAAATGAAGTCCTTAGAAGATGGACAAGCCGTTGAATCCAATAGCTATATTGCGTCATTGAACCCATTTTTAGATGGCAAGGACATCTTACGCGTTGGTGGACGCATACAAAAAGCTACAATGAACACTGAAATAAAACATCCAATAATAATTCCTAGGAAGTCTCACATTGCTTTGTTATTGGTGAGACATTTTCACAGTTTAGTGAATCACCAAGGAAGATTGATGACTGAAGCAGCGATCCGCAGTCATGGTTTTTGGACTATTGGAGCCAGAAGATTAGTTGCTTCGGTGATGCATGATTGTGTTACATGTAGAAAATTACCAGGTTTGTTTATGGATCAGCAGATGTCCAGTCTTCAAGAAGATAGACTGACTCCAGGGGCGCCATTCACCAGTGTGGGGGTTGATGTATTTGGCCCTTGGTCAGTCCTTACTTGGAAAACACGTAGTGGTCAAGCCAAAAACAAGCGATAGACATTGCTCTTCACATGCCTTGTTACCAGAGCTGTTCATATTGAAGTTATTGAAAGCTTGAGTA
This sequence comes from Dreissena rostriformis, assembly GCA_007657795.1. Taxonomy (NCBI): domain Eukaryota; kingdom Metazoa; phylum Mollusca; class Bivalvia; order Myida; family Dreissenidae; genus Dreissena; species Dreissena rostriformis. The sequence goes on along the minus strand of VMBQ01000522.1, from coordinate 186,373 downwards.
GCTCTGCATTCATAAACGCACTCCGGAAATTAACAGCCTTAAGAGGTCCAGTTTCCGAATTCAGATCAGACAGAGGCACCAACTTGGTATGAGCATTAGATGACATTGTTGCCCTCGGGATTTGCATAGAGAAGCAACCAGTCAGCACGCATCTTCAAGATTACGGAATTGTATGGAAATTTAATCCGCCCACTCATCACATATGGGAGGGCATCTGGAACGATGAATTGGCATTGCAAGGAAAATACTAAATGCCATGCTGTTAAACAACCATGCCCAGAAGCTAACACACGAGGTTTTAAGGGCATTTATGTGTGAGGTGAGTGCAGTAATCACAAGCCGACCTATTGCTCCTTTATCGAACGATCCTAAAACCCAGATGTAATCACCCCAGCGATGCTCTTGACTCAGAAATCCAGCCCGCTTCCTGGTCTAACACCATCTGACAACATCAGAGACATCTACACGTCGCAGTGGAAGCATGTGCAGATACTTTCCAATACTTTTTGGAAACATTGGAAGCAGGGTTATCTGCAGACACTTCAAGCTCGCCGGAAGTGGCAACAGGGGCGGGACAATCTCAAGATCGGAGACGTGGTCCTCTTCAGAGGCGAAGAAAGCACAAGAAACTGTTGGCCCCTAGGGGTTGTCGTAGAGGTTTTCCTAAGTGAAGACATGAGGATTCGAAATGAAGAAATTCGGATTTCCAATGATGGAAAATGTGCAAAAACTATGACAGGCCGATTTCAAAAGTGATCATACTTTTGGAAGTGTAGTGACTATGACTGTATATACTGGTAAATAAGCTCTGAACATTTGATCTAATGTTTGAAGTGAATACTGTACCAAATTTATTAAATTTTGATCTGACTTATGTTTTTGATGTAACTTGCTTGTTCATTAACATCATTTTGTTTATTGTATTTAATTAGTTTTGTAAAATGATGATATTATTATGATGATATCAGACGGGGAGTGTGCTGTCGCGAGTTTGCAGTATGGTTGTGTGTGACCTATTAGCTATTTTTACAGCTTCGATTTTTTTGGTCGTTTTGCGAGGGAACACAGTTCTTGCCGTTTAAAAAAAACACTTTACCTTGCGCTGTAAGGTTAAAGAATGTACGATTCGTACTCGATGTGTTTCGTTCCAGCAATTCGTTCTCAACATGTTTCATACAAACATAATTAAGTTTCCTTTCTTGTGTCTTTCAGATGTTATTATTTCATTTTAGCTCTAAAACTGTATTTTCAGTCGGTAGTACAGCCATTATCGCTCTTCAGTCGTTTATGCTGCACCTTTCGACAAGATGTGAGTGAGAGTGGTTTGCTTAATTTGTTGATCGTTGAATAAAATGCATAGTTCACAAGTTTGAGATAATTGTGTGCATTGTAACGCATAACAGGTTCTATTCAAATTATAGACAATGTTCCATTTGAAGAGTATATCTAGACAACTGTTGAGTGTCAAAACATGTTATTTTTTAGTAAATTTACCAGAAATATATCGACACTGTTTGTATAGTTATCCACACGCTTTAAAAGCGTGGGGATATTGTATTGATCTCCGCTGTCTGTCCGTCCGTCTCGGCCACTATCTCTTCCTACACTTTTAGCACTAGACCCTTGAAACACACATGGAAGCTATGAGCAACAGTGCGGCGGTGCACTATTTGGAATTTTGATCTGATCCCTGGGTCAAAAGTTATAGGGAGCGGGGAAGTTTTCCTTATATGGCTATAGTAAAACCTGGCCACTACCTCCTCCTACACTATTAGCACTAGAACCTTGAAATTTACACACATGGTAGCTATGTATGGTGTACGGACGGTTTGTAAACCGTATCGGACGGTTTAATAACCGTCCGATACGGTTAAGGAAAGTTTTGGACCGTTCGTTCGCATAAACCGTCCGATACGGTTTAAACCGTATCAGACGGTTTCTGATCCGCAACATACGGTTTATAAACTGTCCGATACGGGTTTGTTTTGTTAAAACTGTATGGGGCGGTTTGTTTATTACTGTCCGATACGGTATTATTGCTGGAGTAGGGTATAGTATTTAAATCAACCAATCAGAACACTCCTTACAATAATGGTTTACTTTGGAAGTTTTACGATCGTAATGTAATATCGTTGTCATCTGGAGCGACGCTTTATTTTCTAGGACCGTGCACGTTCAAATATACCGCAGCACGTTGGACATTGTAATTTTCTTTCACTAAAAAACAGATTCGTTATTGAATTGCCATTTTGATTTTAGAGCGTTTCCCATATGAACACACGCGTACATGGATTAGTGTGCGTTTCTTTTTTCTGGAATACGGCAATTTATGGGTACCTGAATTGAGTCGGCAAGCATCTCACTGAATGACTTTCAACATCCTCTCTGTGAGTTATTGAAGCAAGTATAAACATTATAGATCTTTTGATAAAAATGTCTAGCATTGAGTCACAGACTTTTATAGAAAGGTCCGTGATTGAGTTAAATCTATAAAATACAATTACATCGTCCTAAAATGACTGAATTTTATATGAAACAAAAACAAACCTTTGATTGGGTTATAACCTTATAATTCATTTAAATAAAACTATGCTTTCCCATGAAGCGTGCACGTCGCACATGCACGGGTACCGGGTACTCTGCATTGGAGGACAACCACTCGAGTAAAAATTACTTAAAAAGTATTTTTCACATTCAAAATGGCGCACAACTGCGAAGTGTTACAAGTGTTCTGATTAGTTGATTGACTCCTCTTCAGAACATGTGCCGTACTATAATTTACGCCAGGAAACTGTATCGGCCGGTTTATATTTAAAGTGTATCGGACGGTTTATTATCCACAAAATAAATCGCCCGGTACGGTTTACAGACGCACGAGCGGTTCAAAAGTATGTAAACCGTCCGATACGGTTTAGAATACCGTCCGATACGGTTTACAAACCGTCCGATACGGTTAAGGATAGTTTTGGACCAGTTCGTACACCATAGCTATGAACATATGTGCGACAGTGCACTATTTGGAATTTGGTCCACGGGTACTACTTCTCCGTTCCCCCAATTTTGTTTTCGTACCCAAAATGTTTCGTATCCAATTTGTTTTCCTACCCAATTTTTTTTTCGTACCCAAATTTTTTTTTCGTACCCAAATTTTTTTTCGTACCCAATTTTTTTTCATACCCAATTATTTTCGTACCCAAATTTTGTTTCGTACCCACATTTTTGTTCGTACCCAATTTTTGTTCGTACCCAATTTTTTGTTCGTTCCCAATTTGTTTTCGTACCAAATTCTTTTTCCTACCCATTTTTTTGTCTACCCAAATTTTTTCGTACCCAAATTTTTTATCGTACCAATTTTTTTTTCGTACCCAAATTTTTTTCGTACACATTTATTTTTTCATTCCCAATTTTTTTTTCAAACCAATTTTTGTTTCGTACCCATTTTTTTTTTGGCATAGCTTCTTCATTTATTCACCAATTGAGTTCAAATTAATACAAAACATCTCTTATGACAACACAGTCTATCTCGACCATCCATGTCCACATTACCCAACCCGGGGCCCCACCAACATAGGCCTTGCCCACCCAAAATTTCCTTTTAATATGACATATATGCGGCCTTGGGATACGCGTCGGCATCTGCCGCGCCATTTCTAGTTAAATTTGCTTTGATACATTCAATTCTTGGAACTTATTATCATTATTAGATTTTTTTTTATTATTTTAGAATTCTACTTGACACGTACGCTTACACATCATCTTTCTTAGAAAAAATAGACGTTATATGCTATGTGCATGTTCATGTTCTCGATACATATTTGTTTATATCTGTTTGTTATTTAAAACGATTTGGCTGTTTTGTAAGTATTCGTTTGTATTTTTACAGCCATTACGAGGTAAACGAAGACAATAAACCGTTTACTGCTGTTTCGGGTTAAATCTGTAAACTTACTAAGCTAATTTTGAGCAGTGTCTTAAGCTCAGTGTGAAAAAGGTATTTTTGTTTTTATTTTAACCATTGATTCTTAATGTTTGGCAGATAAGTTCATCACTTGTGTATTGAACAATTGATAATTAAAAAAAAACAAAAACACGCTAAACATGCTAATTTCTGGTGAGTTGTACAATCATAAGATCTCAATTACACGTAAAGAGTTCCCGACATGGTTGTCAGATAAGGACAAAATGTTTCAAACATTTGTGTATATCAACACCTTAAAATAAGTGAGTGATTTGTTCTGCTTGTGAACTGAATTTCAGTCAGTGTCATATATACTCTCCTGCAACCTCCAATAATTTGTGTTGACATTAAATGTACTAATCGGCATTCACATGGATTTAAATACTCATATATAT
>VMBQ01000522.1:142211-181763 GCA_007657795.1 Dreissena rostriformis | reverse complement strand
TGTATATATATATATATATAAATGTTATCTCTCATGCTGTTTAGAAACTACATGTGTTTTAATTTGTCAACTGGAGCTCATAACCTATCTGGTTGTTAAGTTGATTTTATTTTATGCTATGCTTATGTTTTTAGTTAATTTTTATATTTTTATTTTGTTTTTTTTTTCTATTGCTCTATGTATAAAGTATTAAATACCTATGTTTTAGATAGAGAGCTGTCTCTTATAACTCTGTACTGAGTGGCAATACACTTGTAATCTATGAATAACTTGTATGTGTATATAGCTGTTAAATATGTGTATTGAAGAGACGTTAATAAACTATTAAACCCCTACAAAGACTGTTTTTAATAATTGTATTTTATTTACATTCCATAATGTTCCATCATAATAATTCCACAGAACAGTTGAACATTGTGAGGTAATATTTGCTAATATTTCAGTCGCTTGGAAGCTTTAAAGATCCAGAATTGTTTCGTTGTTGAGAATTAAGCATGCAGTCACTTTTGCTCTGTAGAACAATCCATGGAACGTGTAAAGCCCAGCGTTTGACAGAATTGCTTCTGAAACATAAAACATAAAACAAAAGACTCATACATAACATTTACATATTATTTAGTCAATATCCAACGTTTATGTAATCAAGTTCTGATTTTGCACAGTTTGAAACTGTTTGAAACAGTTAAGTATAAACATAATCGAGTATGAATTGCATTATTGTTTACACTCACTACTTAACGTACCAAAAAGGATGAATCGTTTAAATAATCACGTAGAATATATTTAACAAACGTTTAGAATCAGTTTCTTAATGGCGTCATTACGACATGTTCCCTACTTTTGGTTTAAAATAAAGCGTTTATCAGGCCGCGAAACAGATATCAGAAAGGCTCCCAAAACGGCGGCGAAGAATCCACTTTTAGCGGAGAAAAACATATTCTGTGAAAACATTGAGAACTGTGCGCCACATAATAATGAAGTATGTTATAAATTCTGTCCTCAAGTACTTATATATCCGCACTATAGCGTCTATCGAAGTTTCAATGCTACCTTAATCAGGGACTTGTTCACAGATTGTGACATTGTTCAAGTGTGTCAGGATTTTCTTAAATTGCTAGACTGTGGAGTTCCATTATTATGACAAGAACTGAAATTAAGACCGAAAAACGTTTGTCCCCACCTTGGCTTGAACCAATGCCCTATTAAATGAAGGCTATTGCCTAAACCACTCGGCCATTCTTAATATTATAATCTTCGTGATTTTTTATACTTGGTTAAGTGAGCCTCCTGTTGTAACAGAATTTAACGAACAAAACCCAGAAAACAATTGCAATAAAATTATGTTGTTTTGTTGCATCAGTATTATATTGTTAATTTTAATTCTTGTATTTGGTTATGTATAAACTATAAATAAGTATTATTAAGTCAGCAAATCTGAAAAATTTATAAATTAAATAAATTAAATAATATGTTTTATTTTACATTAAGCATTTTATTAGTTATCAAAACTTAATTTTATTCCAAAACCGATATAAGTTGTATATATGAATTATAATAATTTTTTCCCCAATTTCCCTTACTTCAAATAAAACGTTCTTACTGACTTACGTAATTCAGCTATTTAAAACACATATTAAACATGTTTCTACATTCTTCGACAGCTGACATCTCTTATTTAATATATTTGGACCCATATCATGCGATTGTTTAGTCGTGACTTCTGTGTGTTCTTTATGACCACGCAGTTATTGTTCATTTATTCAATGTCAAGAAGCTAGTACAATTAACATTTTATTTGTTTCTCTAATGCTGCTTTGATTTTGACTTTGCACTGGGTTATTTTGTATACCGGGGCTTTGCTGACTGGGCACATTCGATTCATTACATTGAACTAACTAGGAAATCATCCCATGAAGCACATACGACTAGAAATACGAGTAGCAGCCATGTTGCAGAAATGCCTTCAATGTAGCTTTTTTTGCTTTTACTGAAAACTGATGGCGGCCGTAACAATCTCATCTTACAATTAAATAATATGTATGTTATTATTATGCATTCATGCACACGTTAAGCTATTATTAGTAAGTCAAAGATGTTGATTTTGGGCATACAAGGGTTATAATGAAGAATTAAACATATATAAGAATACTGAGTGAAGAGTATTATCTGCTATGTAACTTGGCTTTTTTCACCCTACAATTTCTTTATGAGTTGCATTGCCATGACCTGAGGGTAGTTACTTCCTTATCTGGAATTTGTAATTTGCTCGAAGTGATTTTAAGAACCTATATTTTTTTGCAGTATAAGGCACTGCTTTAATATTTGGAATATTTCACGGATGTTGCCATCCAGTTTTCGATTGTTAAGATTATTGGTTTGGGGAATTTAATAACAAAAGAGCTTCTCTAATTTTCAGCATTAGAGACATTGAAAAATATAGTAATTAATTCAGTCGTCGCCATGTACATTCAGGAAAAAGCTATAATTCTGGTTGTAAAGCAAAAGCAATATGCAATTTTATTTATTAAAGTGCCTTACGAACATTAGAATTAGACGTTGTGAGCATGGAGCACATAAACTAAATGGTGGTTATTAAGCACAAAATGATTTATTCCTTTTTTGTTCTTCATTTGCAATACCATGGACTATTACTATGAAAAGTTCCTGTTGGAAAAATACTTAGCGGATATGTGCGCCGGCCCTTTTCTGTGACAACAATTCAAACATCCCAACGCTATAGCCTATAATTAATGATTATTAACGACCATACATTTTAAATAACCAGCAATTTTCTAATGAGTATTTTACCACAAAAATCCACATGCATAATGGGGTAACGTATACACAAATTGGATCAAAATTGTACAATCCAACAAACGACACTTCTTTCCCGCTGTTGTATTGACTTCAAGACAGACACACGAGAAAGGGATTGGTTGCAAAGTTCAAGTTCATAGTGACGTATTTTGTTTAGCAAAACTACTATTTTAAATTGTGTGAATATGAGGTCTTTTTGGTACTTCATGATATTTCTCAGCCTTATGAATCTTGAAGTGGCATCATTTGGGCTGAACGCAAAAAGCGTATGTGACAATATAATAAAGCGAAACAAATACGACATCATTCAGCCACTTGCTAAAGTAAATGAAGCCACTTAAACTATTGTTCCATACAGGAATAGGACATTGAATATAACATCTTGTGAAACGATGTTAATTATTCTATACGCAGATAAACAGACCACCATTAAATAACTAATTGTATGATGATTACCATCAGCAAGCAACGCATAATTCGCAGAACGGCAGTTAATGATAACATGATGAATCAAGTTTTTTTTTTGTTTCCTGAGTTAATCACTTACTGATGTTTCCTTTTTAAACACATTTACTGAAAAGTGACATAAGCGATTGAGCTTATTTTGTTTAAGTATCGATAATTGTCGCGCAAACCATTATGGGAGATTGGAATAATTAGCTTATTAAACGCTAATGGCAATATATGAGGTTACACGCAGCTTTGACAGCATTGCGATCAAAACAGAATTCTCCAATAGGATAAAGCCACTTTCAATAAGTAAGTGTGAATTTCCCTCATATTCGCCTTCGTATGCATTTATATGCATGAACTTTGTCCAAATAAAAACCCATGTCAATTGTTTACAGCAATATTTAGATAAAAGTTTTAATTAATAAGCGACAATTCAATCCTGGTAAAAATGAATTCACATTAACCATGGTAAAGAATACATCGGCTAACTTACACACATTTATTGTCACAGCAGTTGGTAATGAGGGCAACGACAGGAACTTTTCCATTGAAGTACGCATGAAAGATAACCACCAGCATTTGCCTCGCTTCAAGTCTTTAGTGATACGAGTTTTATGCCATGTGAAATGTTGTTTCTTGTTGTTGTTTTTATGTGGGGGATTAATAACGTCATAGCTATAGTGTTTAAAGCATTTTCAAGATAAAAATAAATAGTTTGCAGTCATTAATTTGAAACCCATGGTCATGGAGCTGATACAAACAGCGCCGTATGTCATTTATTATATCAGGAAGTGGTGAAAATAGCAGATGGCTGTGTGAAATTAACATGCGCCATCATTGCTCGGATGTATTGAGTTTAAGGTCTTACAAACGTAATGAACATCGCATGATTGCGTAAATATTCGTCACTTTTGCGAGAATTTACGAAATAAAAACAAGATAGCAGTCTGATTCACTAGTACGATTTTGAAAAGTGTTCGTTGTGAAGAGGTGAAGCAGACGTCCCGGGGTCGATTCGCGGGACTATTAAAATTTTGTGTAAAATGTGTCATAATTATTTTAAATTATCCCAAGTATTAAAGTGTTGTTAATGAAAAACGACATAAAAAAATACGAAAACGTAAGAAAATGTCCCTTTGTTTCCCCAGTCAAAGTTCCCCATGTGTTTCACATTATGGGAAACGCTTGTTGAGTTCCAATGTTTCGGTGAGTAATTCCTTCCTTGTGTAGATACCATGTAATTATATCGTTTGTTACACTGTGAGTTGATTATGCACTATCCATTTTGTTCACATATTAACACAATATGTTTTTCACAATTGAAATTTTCTATATGGTAATTATGAATATCATTGCTTAGGTTGTCAATAAAAACTGATCAATATGAGCTATTTTGGACGCGATTGCTTTCGTATAGAGAAGATGCAATACATATTAATCAAGATTAGTCCATCTAAGATCATCGGAGTTTTTAACAAAAATTATGTTATCAGTGCACACCGGAGCTTTTTTTACTATAAACATGCCTTACTCGATGAGTTGCTATGATTTGTTATGAGTGTTTTTTTTACTTGCGTGCATGCGTGTGTGTTTAAGAGTGTGGTTCTTTTATTTATGATATATTTTATTTCATTATTAGTGTGCATGCATATATTATTATTTATGTTTTGTTCTTATTGCTTAAGATAAAATATGATGTATTTGTTGTGAATTGTATTATGTTAGAAGACCTTGTTGAAAATAAGAAATGTATTATATAAATTGCATATTATGTAATTTCATCTGATGTATTTCTTAACAAGTCTATCTTCTTTAAATAAAGATTTTATTATTATTATTATTATTATTATTATTATTATTATTATTATTATTATTATTATTATTATTATTATTATTGCAAAGCATTCGAAACCTGGAACTGTATAGCCAATAATTCTTTCAATACAACAAGATCATTTTTGTTTTTGTTGAATACTGCTGGTAATTCACAACTATTAATTTTATGTAATTGGTTCGTAATCAAATCTGAATGGTTAACAACGAGAACCGTAGTTTGAACCTCTCCTGCGCTCCCTTAAAATTTGAGTCTTTGCTGTCATCAGAAATTCAACAAAATGAACTGGAATCTCAGCAGTTCGACTACTGGATCCAATATGATAACCGGAATGTGTGGATTCTACTAGGGCAATCACCCGCAGAACTTGATTTTGATGACGAGCTAGCATTTTAAATATCAACATGTTTAGCTGCTCGTGTGTTGGGCTTCCTTGGGGTCGCTGCAAGCGATTACCATTTGATTGCTTCGTGTATAAACAGTTAATTACTTGGCGCAACTGTCGCTGAGTTCACGCGCTGATGCTGACGTAACTTCGTGTTAATGACGCTGTTGTTCACGGCGATAAGGTTGAATCGGTCGAATTCTCGGCTGTAACAAGTTTTCCTAGCAGCCAGTGTGTTGGACGTTCCTTGGGGTCGCTGAAGGCGATAACCGTGTGATTGCTTCGTGCATAAGCAGTTAATTACTTGGCGCAACTGTCGATTAGTGCACGCGTTGAAGTTACGTCGTGTTTGTGACCCTATTGGGCGCGGCAATGAGGTTCAATCGGTTAAATTCTCGGCTGTAGGAGTCAATGAAAAGTATGTACCGCACGTTCATCCACCTTTGATGTCAATGATAGTCATGTGTCGTGTAGTGCAGCTGAAAAGGTAAGGTGATACGGAGTGTTCATACGACTTTGATGTCCGAGAGGTCTGTTTTAATTGGGACGTTGGTGTGAATACAAAAAAAGATGTTGTTGCCTCTGTTGCCGTTGTTTGTTTGACAGACACTATGCGATTAATTGTGAAATTAAGCAAATATGTGTCAACATATCATGTTTCACGTGCAAATGTGTGTTGCATTAGTTAAAGGGTCAAAGTTATGTTGATTACCCTGTTTTTGCAAAGAACAATGAACCAGTCTTGAAATTCGTTCTGCTTCTTATGTACCAATTATGCTGGGTATTCTATTTGTATCTTGACGTTTGGATGTTTTGCTTTAAACTCAACGAGATTCTCGCTACAGTCGCTTTTGTGCAAGTTCAATTTAAAAAGGATACTCCAAATCTATGGAATATCTCGTACCATTTAAACTGTTGGTACTATAAATTATCATTTAGTCGTCAGGAAAGTCCATTTAACTGACGATAGTTGGCATTGAAATCGTTTAAAATTCTAAACGGATACATATTGTCAGCATCCTGGTAAAAATTATCACTTATCATCGCGCGAACTACGTTAAATCAGTTTTCAACGTGGAATTTTGTAACGCAAAAAAAGTAAAAGTAGTTTTTATTTCTTCAATCTCTATCGCCGGATATGCTAGGGATTTCAGCAAACCCAAGTTTGAGTATTTTCAACAGAAGCGATCACTTCCACATTTTTATTAATGTTCGTGCTGTTTTCAAACTTGAAGCAAGTATTTGGTTCGGTACGACTTGTATCAGCCGTAATTTATTTCAGTTCGTCGAGACTTTACGGAAGAGACTTACTCAGCGAGCTTCCATCAACAACGAGAGCTGCAAATATTCCGTTCTCGCCTTGTTGCCATTTACCGAGCGCCGGCATACCATCGAATGCATGCATGCTACTTTCCATTGTTTGCCGCTTGTCATGGGTTTGGCTATAGTTGGTTCTACACGATCAATTCCACGAATTTTGCTCCTGTTTCGTTGATAAAATTCAATTCATATACATGAATATACCTACAATTTACCAAGACATGTACATGAATATACTTATGTTACCATGTGAATGTGTTTAACTGTGTTATTCTCATCAGTTCACAAACTGAATGACGTCTAACTTCCTTCTACCTGTTTGCAAGTTTTTATACTTTACTGAAATGCTTATTTATTTATAACAAAATAATTATAAGGTATAATTGCCAGGTTATTATGGTGTAATGGATATGGTGTCCGCCTAGCGACCGCGAGGTCACGGTTCGATCCCATATTAATGTTGGAGCGTTCCCCCAAAGACACCGGTACTGGTTCTATGAGCGTTTCAAATAAGTAGTAAGAACCTTATATGCAATCGAACGAAAATAATTAGGTTTCAACTAAATTAGAAGTTCTTAACGAACAAAGCTTAAGATCAGCAACTACAGTTTAACTTTGATTACATTACATAAACACCTTTAAACCCAATTATGTAACATAGCTATTTACATTAATAATTGACATTATTAAGAAAAACATGATTTTGCACACAAAAAAACTTAATCAAGTAAACACATTTTACCATTTTCATATATAATGGGAGTTGCTAGGTTGCCAATTTTGGTTATTAATGCATTACGAATTACATATGAGTCTTACAACTGTCCAAAAAAGTATGTATTTGATTTACTTGTTGTGTTTGCATAAATACGTTAATCTTAGGATAGCGTTAACACGTTGAACATTTGGAATAACTTCTTTTCTTTTGCATGTTCACATGAACTATTAAACGTCAATGAAAAGAATAAAGCAGTTGTCAATTATATTTGTATCAACAAGAAATAATATTTTGAGGTTTATAACTATGTGTTTCTTTGTGTTTATCGAACTATNCATGATAATTGATGTTTTGTCAACTTTATATGTTGCTCCCTAATGTTTCTTTATGTGTTTAAAATTTACAATTTACAAACGCATTTGTGGTGAGCATTACAGTCACAAAAATAGGTCACATCATGTGCTGTAAATCATCAAGTATATTGCTTTTTTGACAAAATGTCCGAAATCGGTGTTAAGGCCTTAACATAAAAAGTGTCATTACTGCGTCAATATTAGGAATTAAGCGCTCAAAGTTCAGATTTTGATTTGTCACATGTTGCACTTTCATAATATGAGCTAAGCAGAAAAAGTAATTTTTGAACAGATGGGCCAAAATCTCGTTCCCAGCTACAAATGTAAACGATTCATCCACCTTAGATATTGATTCTTGAATTTAAATTCTCAGATGAAACATTGAAACTGATTCTAGTTGCATTTTAAAGATGATATGTTGTTTTTTTGATAGAACTTCGTGTCGAGGTTCCATTCTTTTTCGTTTGGTACATAACTTTCTCCAGACTTATCGAAACGGGATCATTTATGCACAGTTCAAAGTCATCATGTAATGCCAGTTCTGATAAACCCTAGCCTTTATCTAAACACTTCGCGTCAAACCAGTGTTTCAGATGAACGATTACCATACAAAACGAACTCTCACTGAAGTATCTTGCAAGTTGAAAACACGAGTAGATACTCTCGTAAAGTGCAACCAATTACACCACGTGTATTTGTAATACATTTAGAAAAGTATTTTAATTTTGTGATCATTTATATTTCGTTAATGTTTTTTTTACTAATGATCATGTGGCTATCTAGTTTGTTCTTCACACATTCTATAATTAACTTGTTTGTGAGTACATTATGTACCTCGTATTTTTCTATTGTAGGCCTAATGCAATTCATAAAAAATGGTTGAAATTAAACTAACCTGTTTAACCTATTATGTGCACTCATGAACATATATATGAACATATATATATTGTCGGGTCTTCTAATTTTGTACACTGAATTTAAGTAAAATGTCGTTACGCATTACACAATAATAAGGGAAAGTCTTGATTCAAACATTCAACTCATATTTCGCAGATATATAATAGTTTCTAAGAATTGCAATTAATTTCCATTACATTTCTAAGAAAATGCACAAATCAATTGTAAAATAGCATTGCGTGAAATAAAATTATGGACTCGTGGTGGTTGCTGTTATGAAGGTTTTTGTGAATTATTAACAGATCAAAGAACGCCTTTAGGGCGGACTACCGTTTGGAAGAGTATCTCACATACATTGTAGTGGTTCTTTCCCTTAGGCTTATTTCATTTTGTACCGAATTTGTTATTTTAATATATATTTATTGACTGAATGGCAGTTACAAAAAATACAAAACAACATCATGATGTGTACTTAAATCAAAGAGCACACATCAATATTAATAAATAACAGAGAAAAGGGTTAAATCTTGCATCCACATATGACACATACATGAGCTGTAATTGATTTTACACGGTTTGCTTCACACGGTTCGAAGATCCGAGATCTGTAATATCTCTGCATGCACTAGCTGGGTGTAGCATCTGAAGATGCCATTACACGTACATACGTGCGTATTCGTATAAAGCGGTTTAAAACTTTGACACTGCACAATACCATGCTGTCCATTAAAAGTTTTCTTCATGACTTTTCCAGAATGAGGGCATAAATAACAAGCATTTGCAATATAAATAAACTGAAAACATCCCATTATTTATTTATTTCATTCCTATACTTTGCATTAAATAAAGTAAATACTATTTTAATCAAGCAATTCGAACATGCCAGGAGTTGAGGCGAATTTCTGTTATTGACATTATTCATTCAAAAACAATAATTTATCGATGTCGATGATAATTATATAAAAAACTGTACAGGAAGTACGTTACAATGAAACAGTCATTTTGAACGAAATCAATCTCTATTTCGAAAATAAATGAAATTTAATAAATTCCTTTTTACCACACTTGAACAATGTACTGAAACAAACGAAAATACATCGTAAAATAACACCGCAATAAAACACATACGCCGTTTTCTTAAATGCTGACACTGTATGTTGTGACATGAAAGTCGTGTACATTATTATAATTTTAAATACATCCAGTAAAGTTCATGCCAAATGTTGTATATGTTAACGGACTTTTAAAAATGTGTGCCTGTATGTTATTGGAAAATATGACCGACTGTTTTATCCTATAGTTTCATATCGACTGTTCGATTCCATATTCAGGTGCTCATCTTTCGAGGCTTATATAAGCTCCTGCGCAACGCATCCTCAACCATACCTTGTCGAACTTTAGCCATGGAGAACAACTTCGAGCATTTCCGATCTAAAAATGCATTGATGTTAGGTGTAAAACTTTGGCAAATTTTTTCACCAATTCTTATAACATTTGGGAGCGTTGGGAACGTTCTGACATTAATAGTACTGTCGCGATCACGGTTTAAAAACAATACATCGACCATATACCTGTTTGCTTTAGCGGCGTTTGACCTATGTTTTTTGTACGTAGGACTCCTTCGGCAGTGGATTAAGTATATGTTCGATTTCGATGTTAAGCATCATTCGATTGTGGTTTGCAAGATGCACTATTGGCTAATGTTCACAGTTGCGGATTGCACAGTGTGGGTTCTGACTGCCATCACGGTTGAACGACTTTTGGCCACAATCGTACCACATCGAAGCAAGAGCATTTGCAAGATCAAGACAGCTAAAATTGTGGTTGTGGTCATGACATGCACCTCTATGGTCATCAACTGTCATTTGCTGTACGGTTATGGTCCATTACATTTGGACATGGGAAATACCACAACCACGTTACCTTGTGTTCCGATCAACGAGAAGTATAAGAAGTTTTTCAACGATGTTTGGACATTGATAGACCTGTGCAAGTACTCGTTATTGCCGTTTGTTTTTCTTTCAAGTGGGAACGCGTGTATCGTTTGTAAGATGTTCATAAACAAAAGGAAATTCAAAACTCAGATACGCCCTCCCGGAACAAATCCCAGCGTGCAGCAAGGTGAACGGCCGTCCAAGATGTCAGTGCTTTTGGTAAGCCTTAACATTATGTTCATCGTGTGTACGCTACCGGTGAGCGTCTATTTTATCGGCGAACCTTACTGGGTTCCAAAGGACATACCAAAAGAAATCCAACTTCAAGATCCATGGTGGGCCTTTGTCAACCTACTTATGTACACAAACAGTTGCTGCAACTTCATCCTTTATTGCGTGACTGGCTCAAGGTTTAGGGGTGAGGTACGACGCCTATTTACCAGCCGTACACTTGCAAGGATAGGCCCATTGAACGTAACCGAAAATGCGACAAATCCGTCCGGTTTTTGATCGATAATACTTATGGTATCAGAGTAAAAAAAAAAGATAAAACAATGTATTATTTGAGCTGACTTGAAACATGATTGTTTAACTTCGATTACGAGATTATCGGATTTAAACGCTACGTTGGACAAAAAACAACAACAAACAACAACAACAAACTAATTTAAAGCGTTATTCAATAATAAAATGTAAAAGTTAAGGTATTTAATGATTTCCATTTATTCAAACTGGCTGAATTGTTTTTATGAAGTGCGTGGTAATCAATTTTGTAGCATAATCAAAGACATGGTAACGTAGCACAGAACCGTATATATTATAAATGCATTAAACTTATCTTTTGTATATTGAATCTTGTTTGAATGTTTGAACGTGTGTCACTTGAATTGTTGTTTTAAGTTTAAGTATTTGGTGAAAATCGGAGGTGAAATTTACTTTTCATTTTAAATAGAGCAATATGTCATTTTATACAATTGTTTAAAATATCTGTAAATATTAGTATAATTTCTTATCAAAAAGTAGAACAACAACAACAACAACACAAACCAAGTTTTTCGAATATTGAATATTTGTTAATGTATGTTATTTTCAAAGAAACAATTGCGTCCCGTGTTATAGTTTGCTTAACAGGATAAATAATATAAATAATATCAAAAGCGTTTAACAAAATGTTATCATAGTTACTAACAATCGTGTTAATGTTTTATTCTAGAAATTATTTTTATTAAAATCTATTAAAATGTGACATTTAGTGTATGAAAGTGTAATATATTAAAGTTAAGAAAATTAATGTTGTCATTGAATATGTTGTTTTTGATTTTTGACACGTTGTAGAATGTCATTTTTTATATTGTATATTGTTGGATGTAGCTGATGTGCGTTAACTAATGTAAAATAAAATATAACCAATGACGTGTGTATATTTGTGCTAATATTAAATACTACATTCATAAATAAACTCAGGCTCAGCTTCACCTTCGGGAGAAGACCTTATTGAAATGTGGTTGTTTATTTTCGGCAAGGAGCCAATTGCCAGATCATGCGACATAGCACAAAAGCACGAGAGCCAAACATGTATCCGACCATCATACCCGTATAAACGATATAATACCTAATCTGACTGGGTGCCGCACTGAATGGCGACGTTGTATATAAACTGATATATATATATAATATATATTATATTTTTGACATTGTAGCAAGTGTTATTACACTTAATGTCTGTTAAATGTATGTTTTTTATTGAATTTTTACAATTTTGTAAACTACACGTACGAACTTCAAAGGTATCTTTTTTATACTTCAATAATTGTTTCAAGCGAATACATGCTCAAATCGTGCAATTAATTGATGATTCAATGATAACAATTCGCGCCTAGTGATTTTAAAACGCTGAACACAGTGTGAGAGACCTTTCTAGAAACAAAACTAGTGGGGCTGAAACGCTGATCAATATTCGGTCGATATAATTTTCCCGCGATGTTTGCTGTATAATCATAGGCCCTTAATAGTATTTTAATTATAACAAAAATTTATCAATAAATTCTCTAATAATCAAATAATAAATAAAAACATAAATAAACAAAATAAATGAATACATATACTAAATTGAAACTTATATCCCACACTGGGTTGGTTACGGTCGCATCAGGATTTTTAATCTGTTTGCCAGCCTTCAATCAAGGGTATGTCCGCCTGCGACGGTTCAACAATGTTCTACCAGTTATGGTTTAAATCATTGTGGTGTCTATGTGGAAAACATATGTGAGACATTTAATGCTTTATTTTGATTGTTCTAATTATTTGTAACGAACGTCATGTTTTGTTCAATAATTTACATAAAGTATAACCTGTATAGTTTCTGATAAAACTATTGTAAAAGTTGATGTTCGAAAGGTGATTCAGAAATATGTATTATTTTGCCGTTATTATTACACCTTTATTTATCTCATCAAAAACTCCATACTTAAGAACATTAAAACATATGCATGATATAAATGAACATTTAACTTAGTATTTAATTGCCATTTTTATGTTTATTCAATTTGGTATCAGCGTAAGGTCGTATTGTGTTATGCGGCTGTCCTTCCGTCCGTGTGTTAGTCCGAACTTTAATTTGATTTCTCTACATAGTATGGCCTACATTGTCAGAGTTTGCGATGCTAACAATATAACCTCAAAGGGAACTTTTTCGATTCTGTGCTATACTATAATTTATAAGGAATGCATACATTGAAAAAGGATATATAAATAATGATGAGTAAATGTGTGATTACAAAAGAATGAATAATTTATGGCAATTGATTTCTATCAGAATGTCAGTCGAATAACCATCATCAGACGTGCATTGTTGAAATAAACCACTGTGGAATATATTTTGCTTTATTTCGGCAATGCTGAAATATAGCTGTCAGGCGCGGCGGACTACTTTTTTGGATTTATACATGAAATGAACGTTTACTTTTCAAATCAATATACCGTATATAAATAAAGCCGAATTTTCCCTCAAATTTATCTCAAAACCAGCTTTTCGTACTTTTATTTTTCATTCAATTGATTGCGCAATTTATGACGCATCTCGTGTGACGTAATTTCTGTGACGAAACACACCAGTTTTATTTTGAATCTCTGGATTTTAAGATAGACAAGTCGGACGTGTCAATTTATTTAATAGTAAACTATTTGTTAAAGCATCGAACAAATCCAAAACGTATTTCGGATTGTGTGGTTGTAATGCATAATTGTAAATTTCGATATTAATAAAATAACTCGCTTCGATAGAAGTACGGTTTCGAAAATTATGTTTTGAGTCAGAACAAATGTGTTAAAAACAAATGTCGAACAAAGGGATTGAAGAACAGAAAATGTAAGTACACATCGTTGTAACCGTATTTTTATAAGGATTGGATTAAAGTTGTCGTTGAGGTAAGCTTGTTTTTTTTTATACCAGATGAAGAAATTAAATTTGTTTTGGGTGCAGAAGTTTTAACTCGCCATAAAAGCAAACAAAACTGATGAAAAAAAAACATGGTAATTACACAACTTTAGTAAGTAGAACAACAAGCAGTAGATATTTGACTTTGTTATGCAAGTTAGTAAAAAGTGTGTAAAAAGAAGAGTTGTTTATAGACTAAAATTTACATTATCGGCGGGGATAAATGCTGAATCATGCCTGACGTACGTTCAAAATGGCAGCCATTCTCTTGTTTATTGCAGTGGTGAAACTAGAATTTAAATTTGAACAAAAGCGTTTGTGTTCTACTTGAGTGTGTAATATTTGGAATGCTGATTAAATTTGAATAATGGCATATGGCGATATTTTGTCTTGTCACTCTGCTTTTGCGTGGAAGTCTTAAGGACTATTTGGAGTGGCGTAAACGGGAAAGATCACAAACAATTTTAATATTACTACACAAGGTTAGATTCAGTTAATGAAATCTGATTTTGCTATTGTTTTAAGCAATTTAAGACTACCATTTTGCTTGCAAAAGAAACAAATTAAATATAAAAAATGTAGGATAAATAGAATATTGATGGGATGAATCGAATACTAGGTCGGTGCCGAATAAAGCGAAAGTCATTTTGCTCGGCTTGAAAATCGCAAAGGCTCGTGGTTCAGATTTTCGCAAAATGACGGTCAATCCAAAACGACTGGGTTTAAATCGGTTTCTAGGAGCTTCAAACCTCACACTTGGGCCAGAATATGCATCGAACATTTAAGTGTAAATAACAATTCACCTAATAGCATCACGATAACAATTAAAAAGCAATACATTAAAAAACAAATCAATTTAATTATAATTTAAATACCCAATGCTTATATACATGCCAGAGCACCAGCATCGAAACTTTCTGAGGCACAATTAAAGGAAACCAAAACAGCTAGCAATGTTAAATCTTAATGGTGTCAGAGAAAGAACTATTCAGCTTATTGTTTCACCAATAAATTTAAATATTCTCTTAAGAAAAATGACAGATTCTTTTAAGAAGTAACGGGTCACGAGAATTGAAATTCTGTGACGTTGTAAGTTTATAAATACTGTTTGGGCATTTAAATCCTCGCTTGAGTCTTGTGGATTGTGTAATCTTGTTAATGTCCATTGCGAATGTAATAACTGCTTTATGTATATAAAATCTCCAAAGTGTTTGATTCTTATTTGTAATTTTCACAATGACTTGACTGTAACGGTTGCTGCTGAACACAACACGTTAATTATAATTCAATATTAATTCAATAGTGTTTAATAAAATCTGCAATAACATCTGGTTTTGTTTACAAAACCTGATAACATTGTGCAATTTATACATTATCATAATCATAACACTTTACTTGAATACTTTAAACAAAACGTGATACAAAAAATAACATGCATAGTTCTTAGCTTAAAGCCCTGTCTAATATGTTACCAAAAAGCATAAATAAGTATAAAATTGTCATGGCAATGTAAATTGCGTGAGTTATCTGCGTAAGGGTCGTAATGACCGTGCGTCAGCCTGTCCGTCCGAACTTAAATTTGATTTCTCTACTATGTATTGACGACATAGTCAGAATATGCTTTGTTTAAAGCATTACGAGTTCCTTATGCGTCTTAGGCTGCAGTATCCACATAACATAACAGTTGAGGAATCGGCTGGCAGCTAAAGATTCCTCTCTCATTAACTTACTAGACTTGCGACTTTGTGCCCATTTTGTAACTTAAGCTGCACTGTTCTAACTATTCAGTGTTCACTGAAAGATCGTGTGTGTAGTTTTGTGCTGTGTGTATTTGTGGGGGTAGCGGGCGGGAGGATGTTACCGGAGATACCCTAAAGCAACCCCACCTGTCCGGTATAACCTTACTCATGTGACCGGAATGGATATTGAACCCAGCTCGCCCAGAGTGTATGTTCCAGCTAATGCTCTAACAGCACAGCCGGATAAAAAGGGACAAATGTAGATTGGCCGCATTTTATTATCAGCGGAATCAGTAATGGGTATCTTCATTGAACATGTGTCGAGTTTTTATGCTTCAAATCCCTTCTCCGACGTAATCTAGACATAAGACTGTACTACGGTTTAAGCAGATGGGTTACTCAATATGGCGCTTAGTTTTGCACAACACTTAACCGATGTTGGTACTGTAATAGTTTATCTCCACAAAATGCGAAGATAATTAAAAATCGTTATCGAATTTCACACACAATCAAAGCAAGTTGCACGTTTTTTCGATTTTCCTCCACACTTTGTGAACGAGGAGGAATCATTTTAAACGATGAAACAAGTAAATCTAAGTCACTGACTTGGATCACATAAATTGTCTATGATACACATGAATATAGCTGTCGTGAGCCCATGCTTTTTGTAGGTATGATCATTAACATACAATTAGTTCATTAAAAAACGGTATGTACATATTATATGATGAGACAAGATGCAATATTGCACAGACTTACATCAATAATTAATCTTTGCCACACTTTCAATCGTCGACATTTTAATTAAATGCATGTATTTTAATTGTAGGAAATTACATATTTGTTTTGTATCAGTTATTTGTGTTGTATTATAATTGCAACATAACCAGTGTCATTATATTGCTGTTATGATTATCCATCGCTAACGCAAACATGTATGAATGTAATTCTCACCTTGCAAAATTTATATAACTTACGACTTGGATAAAATCTTAAGTTTAATGTCGTATTGACCCCTGTATTATTGTCTTTGTTTGTAGGAAACCTCGAGTTGTTTTTACAAAAAGATGTAAAATCCGGATTGCGAATTGACGACATTGTCTTGATTTTACTATTATTTTCTGATGATATGGTCAGTGTAAGTGTAACGTAAGATGAAAATCAAAATCATTTAGATACTCTACATTATTATTGCAATGTTTGGGGATTAAACGTAAATACAGAGACAACAAACATAATGAACACCTAACGGGTAAATCATTTAAAGCAATGAATATATTATTATCTAAATGTCATGACTATGATTTAAAGCCACTTTATCAACTATTTGACGCTTTTGTTGGTTCCATTTTTAAACTATGCATCTGAAGTTTGGGGCTATACTAAATCTAAGGAATAAGTAAGAATCCATTTGAAATTTTGTAAACGAATATTAAGGGTTAAACTTAACACGTGTTATGAATGTGTCTTTATGAGCTGGGTAGATATCCCATGTATATTCATAGATATGTCCGTGTCATCAAATATTGGTTTAAGATATGTAGATCTAAACATATCATTATTAAAATCGTATATAACTTGGCCGTTGCAGATTATCACAAAGGCTGTCATAATTGGATATTTAATGTTAAAAAGATGCTTGATGACTATGGTTTCAGTTATGTTTTTTATGATGTAACTAATATTAATATTGACACTTACACATTTGAAGAGGAATTTAAATGCAGAGTATATGATCACGTTATACAGGACTGGTATGGAAATTTAAATAACATTTTAATGTTAGATGTATATCAAAGTTCTAAAATCAACTTTGAATATAAGTCCTACTTAAACATTCTACCAAGAAGTTTGAGATGCCGTTGACTAGACTAAGATTGTCAGCCCACCCATTACATATTTAAACCGGTCTTTATGCAAGAAAAATCATTTCTTGAAACAAACGATATTGCATTTGTTGCGATTCGACCTTATTATAAAAGACCATCTATATTATATACATATGTAAGTTTACTGCAAACGAATAATAAAACGGAACTAATAAATGTATGCCTTTATGTAAAATAATCACTTAAAGTACGAACATCTATTCTAAATGCAAGAATGCTTTAGAAGTTCATCCTCTTTTTTCTTTTTTTGTTGTACTATTTAATGTGTACTCATGCAAATTTATTCGCTTTGCAAATGATTTGTAAATATGTACAAAACTGTGTTCCTATCACAATTGACAAACGGCACTGTTTTCATTATGTGTTTTTGAAGATGTAAAGTGTACAAGTAAAAAAAAATCTGTCTGTCTGTCTATTGAAAATATGAAGTTAACATACAAACGCGTGTTGTTATTTATCTTAATGTATACGGGTGCAGTTTCATCAATTAAATTGTATCAGGTTGTCTTGTAATATTCACATAAATAGTTCTTTCTTGAGATTTCAACAATTGATTTTAGCGACGGTAAACTGCCTTTTATCGTGGTAATTGCAAGCGAATGTTCGAGTTCTACTTTTATGTGCTAGGTAATTTATATAGTAAAACATTATTAGCAAATGTCGTTGACATAAATAATTATCTTTAATAATCGCGTATGTCATTTCTGAGCGTATAAATCAAGATCATATGTCATACCCAAAGTTAAGTAATAAAAAGTATATACAACAACGACATTGTAATTATGGTAAATAGAGATATAAAGTAATTATTATTTAAACGTCACCTACGCATTGACGCTATTTCGAAGAGGTTGACGAAAAGGTAAGAAGAAATTTCTGACATATTATTGTATACAATATGCTGCACAAATGTCAGTTAATAAATATACTTATGATACAACTCAAAAACATAGGAGATAAATTCTTGTTACCATCAGCTTGTCCATTATTTTAGACAAGTGACCAGTGCTTAAACAATACAGGGACTTGCTTAAACAATCTGTTTGAAAATAACATATTATTTAATCGGGCGTCACCGCCTTGAAATGCTGAATGGAAAGCATTGAGGGTGTATACCTGTGGAAATGCATGTCGATCCGCACTATAAGCTCAACGTTTATCACAAACACCCAAGTGAAAATAAACGTAAGCATCATAGCATTTCTATTATAATTCAAAAGAGAATAACCAAAGCGGCATAATTAAAACGTTCTGAGGCACAATGATTTAAAGTAAAACCATTCATCAGCTAAACCCCTTCTTGTTGACACAATTTTAGAACCCATCATCATTTAATAAGTTATCAAATTAATTAGATGTTTTGTTTTCCAACACTCTGAACAAAACCAAGCACCTCTTGGGTAAGTTCTACGCTTAAATTAATACACAATCAATATCATTCCTACGTATGTTTGTAATATCGCGTATGGGTTAAGTCGTAGTTTAGTATAGTATTTCTTGATGTTAACATATGAAACAGATAAACAACATGCACGCATGTAGACTTGTGCATGTCCGAACCAATTCCATACATATTTTATTATCACGATCCCGTGTTTAGTGTCATTTTTAGATTGGAAGCCTTGTACAATGGTGTCCCATGTACATAGTTTCGGATGGCTCAGGTTGGGTTCTTACTGCAATCACTGTTGAACAACTTTAAGCAAGATCAAGAAAACTAAAATTGTACTCGTTGTCATGACATGCACCGCTCTTTTCGCCAATTCTTATTTGCTGTGCGGCTTTGGTCCATTACAATGGGAGATGTGCAACATCACTGCCACAGTTTATGTTCCGATAAACAGAAGTATGAGTGTGTTGCTTCTTCCTCCTTACGTCCGGAGTACAACAGCATCTCACCTGCAATGCGTCCAGATTTTACCAATCATGTTTCGCTGAGTTCTAGCAGGGTCAACTCTGGTGATCGACATTGAAGCTTCCAGTTCTCGTCGTTAACCACACAGCATCATACTTCTTATTGATGAAGAACCATCTTTTCCCAGGACTAAGCGCCGTTGTTAGCTCTTATTTGCGTGTATGTAGCTGATGTTTCTTTAACATGGAAGGATGGCTGGCCCTAGGCCCAGACCTCATCCTTTTTCAGCTGGGCTTGGGACCGTCATTGGCAGAGTTTTTGGTGGTTTGGACCATACTGTTAATAATGAGAAATCTTTAACCTTTCTGCATTCCAAGAGACATACCAAGACCAATGCCACAAATTAATTTGTTATCACGATGGTTTTGTAAGATTTTGAAAACCACTTTATTTGGTAAAATGTTTTATTTGTTTTACAAAGGGCAGATTTGCAAAATTTGGCTGTATAAACTGAAAGTCGTAAATACCAATTTATCGGTCTATTATACATTTATTGTTTACATTTTAATTAAAACACACACTGACACCTCCCCAACACACGATCAAAGAGCAAACAAACGCATTGTTTAAAATGCTTTTTTGTTTTACCGAAATGCTTATCTTGATATAGTTTGCTTAATAAGGCACACTCAATATCTCAATTATGTTTGGACGCTTCATACATTTTTTTTTTTTTATTTAAATGAATGTGTTTCGATCATCTTTTAGAATGCTGTGAAAATGTCTCTTTAATAGTTTCCCAATATTGTATAATGAACATGTTAAATGTTCTCGCAAAATAATTATCTATTGTTGAAAAATTGTTGTATGACTAATTGTTTATTATACCTAGTATATTATTGTAACAAGTACACGTCATTTAAATATTTAAACTAAAATGCAATGAATGACGTGTGTACACATTCATGTTTACTTTTAAATAACACTTCATTAAAATGACGATGTTAGTTAATAGCGGCGACCTGCACACGAATTTTCTTGACAACGAATGAAAGATGTTTATATATTAAATGCTTAGCGACGAAAATAATCTTTAGATGTTGCATGTATATATAATAAATATTCTTTCTGACTTAACATATAGTCATCCCTTTTCGACTATAAATCATTAAAAGGTTAATGATTGATCAGTACAAATAAAATCGTAGTCGATAATGGTTGCCTAACACTTCGTTTGCTTTGAGAATAGTAAGAACTTATGGTATTTGGTCAAATTTCATTTCACAAGTGATGTAGAGTGGTGTAGAAAAATTATTTTATATTATAATGATACATACAAATAGCTTAAAAAACAAACTCATTTCTGTTTATTTAATGTTGTATTTGATATATGACACATGTACAAGTTGAACACTGAGTGAGATGAAAATGTCTTTAATATAACACAAGCAAACACTATCCACTGTAAGGTTGAAAGCATGTTTCCAGATCGTATATTACCATTACATATCGACCTGATTAAAAGTACAGTAATAACACAACAGTTATCAACCTGTACAATATGTTCATATATTAACTACCATAAGTTGTTGTATCCACTTAATGTAAGCAATGATTATGTTTAAAGTAACCGTTGAAATACTGTTATACTAGTTTCACCTTTATGGTCTATCTGTAAAGTACATTCATTTAAACTGATTCTGTGTAGCGTTACGCAAATCTTAGCTATCTGTAAAGTACATTCATTAAAACTGATTCTGTGTAGCGTTACGCAAATCGTAGCTATCTGTAAAGTACATTCATTAAAACTGATTCTGTGTAGCGTTACGCAAATCTTGGCTATATGTAAAGTACATTCATTAAAACTGATTCTGTGTAGCGTTACGCAAATCGTAGCTATCTGTAAAGTACATTCATTAAAACTGATTCTGTGTAGCGTAACGCAAATCTTAGCTATCTGTTAAGCACATTCATAAACACTAATCCTGTGTAGTGTTCTCATAACAAGTGTTAAATGACATGTGTGAAAATTATGTTCTGCTATCTGAATCTTTCTTCTTCTATGTTTTCTGTCGTTACTTAATTTTATGAACTATCATTTGATATTTAATGTTTGTCAACCATGACAGTTAGATGAATCGTGAAAGTTTAAAGTCATAAATCTCTCACGTTTTATATTGCATACACATGTTTTAGATTGGAAATTGTGTCAACAGTTTCAACATATTTTCTGCACAACTAAATATGAGCAATTATATGCCAAGGTAAACTAAAACATAAATAACTATCATTACTGCATCACTCATATACTATTTTGTTCATGTGTGCAACTGGATATAGCCATACAAGGAATACAGCTTATATGCACCAAACCAATTTTATAATAAGTACATTTTCTCAAGTCGATGATCCGAATACTCCTAATATTCAAGTATAATGATTGAAGTTTGTATTGTACCTTGAATTAAACTCAGACAGACTTTCAAAACAAATCCAAACGAAGAAACACTTATGCTTGAAGTGTGTGACAGACATATTGAAATATGTTAAAGCACTGCACTAAAGCAAGTTGAAAAGAATATAACTGAGACACGAAATAAGAATTAAAATAAATAAAAGCAACACCTTTAGATGCGGAGAAACGATTCACGTGCACTTCACTTCCGCCCCGTGTGATCATCTATCTATTTTTGTATGTTGAAAGCTTTGCTAAAATGAGCATCGCGCAAGACAAAAGTATGACAATAAAAAAGGACAATAACTCTTAAAGTTGCAAAGTAGCGGTTCTTGTGCACTGACGCGGACGCCGGCGACACAACTAAGCATCACGACATTAGCCGATACAACATATTGTTATAATTAACAACGGTTTTATCTCAGTTTATGTATTTTTGTTTAAAAAAACAAAAAACAACATAAAACGTACACAAGTCTAAGAACGCATGGTTTAATTAAATGTACCCGCGATGAGTTCACAAGTGCGTTTGGGTTGATAAATACTGTAAGCTTTTGAACAAACATGCATTCCTGTGCAGTATGATACATTAAATCAATGTTTGTAACGTTTGCGTCGTCTACAAGTTCGTGAATTTAACTTGTGTGTGTATCTCTTTCATAGCATAAATTTGCAAATAATGTGTAAGTGTTATGTATGTTACTGCTTGTATCCTTATTTTCTTAATAAGAATCAATAATCAGTAATATAAATTTATTCGTTTAAAGGGACCTGTTCACGTTTTGGCAAATTGACAAAATTGAAAGAAATTGTTTCACATCTGCAATTTTTCGTTGCAGTTATGATATTTTGGAGAAAACAGTAATAATGAACCCTTGCCATGCTCTACACTATCCGATATATGCATATTTTGACGATTTAAAAAACCTGAAAATTATAAAGCGTTCAAACGCGAAACGATTAAATAATTAGGAGAGTTCTTTTGTTATCGTAATATTTTGTGACATTACGAGGATTAGTTATTCGAGCCCCGATGTGGATTTTTTTTTTATTTTTTTTTATTTTTATTAATTGTTGTTTTATACTAGAGCTATTTAGTTCCGATGTTTACATTTATCAATTTAAAGCATTTAATGACAAACTTCAAAACATGCCAAAATCTGTGAACAAGTCCCTTTAAAGCAACTCAAAATGATTTGTTTTAAACTGCGATTTAAGGGGCGATTCATTGTCAAAATTTATTTTTTAAATTGTAAAATATTTGGTTAAGATCCTCAAAAGTAAAGACAAGACATTTGTATAAAAAATAAAATACAATATGATGAAACATGCATTTAAATTGACAAATACTAAACATCACTTAAAAACACATAACGTCAAAAGGAAAATACAAATGTTGAGCATCCAACTTTTCTATTATATATCCGTAATCGAAAATAAGAACAATAATTTTAATTTCACCGCAGAGATGTAAAGTTCCACCCCTTCTCTTGCAAAGGTATGCCCGTTAGCACTAATTAATATGCACTAACCATGATGAAGTTGATAATTATAGATGGTTTATTAATTTGAAACATATCTTATGCATATTTAACGATCATAAAATGTTCACATGTGTGACTTACATGTAGTATAGTTTTCATATAGAATGGTTCAATTATGCAAACGTTTGATTAAATATGCGACAATGATGGATATTTCATATGCAACTCATGTCGTAACAAACACATTGTTTAAATGATATTTACACAGATCCGAAAGGAATTGCTCACATAAACTATGACATTGAATTCACGTTTTCTATAATGTAAAAAACAGGGTGAATTTTGAATTGGGAAAATATACATACTTGTTCACTATTTTTTTATTTAAAATATCATATTTTTATTTACAAAATTATATTATTTGGAATAGCATTGAATACGTTTGATTGTTAACAAATCGCAGATAAAAATTGTTTGTATACAACGGGGATCGTAGCACTAAGTTGTGAATTTTAGAACCGAAATCTTGTTTCGATTTTGACCAACTTATTGTTGTTTTACGCATATACTCGCAGACCGTTCGGGGTAAAGGAAATGTACGAAATAAGGCGATATTACAAGACGTTCAGTTCAGTATTCTTTCATAATGAAATAGACTTTGCTGAAATGACTTAATTTAAAAACCAATATACAGGTGTTTTATTTGTAACCCTTAATAATAATTCAGTCTGAAAATTGTCCATGCAAAATATCAAAATAATAATATTTATCTTCACAGAAACATAAACAAATAATGTATTCATGGTAAAGTGAATTAACATCTGTTTTACAGTCATGGTGCAAAAGCCTGCAAAAGGAGGAGAAAAAGTCTCAAACACATTAATTAATTAATTGAAGATCATACATTGCCAATTGATTTCTGTGTTGTCCGTGACCTGGATAAGTACATGTATTATGCTTTAAAATGCTTGCATCGTCTTTTGGCTGTGCATTAGTCACACTTAAAATGTATTGGAGAATTTATTCTGTAAGACATTCAGGGTGGTCGGTAGTCGAGTGGTAAAACACTGGTCTACCATTCCAGCGGTCGTGGGTTCAATTCCTGGCCGGGGCCATGGAAATTTCAGACATGCTTCAAGTGTTTCCCACCCAACTAGAGATGTACTTGTATGAATCCCAGGTAATTATCGCGTGTATCGGTGCTATACACTGAGCACGTAAAAGAACCAATGGATCTATTCGCAAAGAGCTAGGGTATCGCACCCGGATTCCTTGTATCTCAAAAACTGTCTCTTATACCCGCTGTCTCTTCAGCAAAACCAAAGGACCCATTGGAAATAAGTGCTTGCACTTTCATGGGTTATCCTTGACTGCAAGGTCAAAATAAATACACATACACACACAACGGGACTGACTCTGACTGACTGACTATCACTTGAGAGATATTGTTCTCTTACATCGCTTTATAATCTAAGACAATCTAACGAAAAATTGAATATGTTATTCAAAGATCCAAACCGTTAAAAGGATTTATTGATTCCTTAATGTCAACTCTTCGCTTGCTATCAATTTTCATGGAATTCCAAGAACCGCGTCTGGTCATATTATAATCTGCCAACGCAAACATGATTTATACATTTAGATCAAGCGAAGTAAAAACACATGAATTTCATAAATAAATAAATAAATACATTTTTTTGTATTTAAATGAGATAACAATAATAACACATAATCCAAGTAACCCTATGTTCGTGTTTTTTTTTGGTTGATGTTAGTGCAAACAAATGATTTTTGAAAATGCATTCATTTTTTTTTATAGAATATGTGTGCATACATCAAGTTTAAGTTAAATACGATTAAAATATTTGATTTAAAAAAAGATTAAACGTTGATTAATCACACACTAACATAAAAGTTAAGAGGAGATGGTATAAGAACATCAACGAAATTATAGTTTTAATACAATTGCACATACTTTTGTTTGTATGGTCGAAAACACACTTATGTAAAAAAAATAAGACATGTTGTGAAATCACCATTATGATTGTAACACTAAAACAAAAAATAGTTCATGCATACCGGTTCTATAGTGCGAAATAATTTTGTAGAGAATGATAGAGAATGATATCATACAAAATCATTTAACCGTTAAAAGAGTCCATAGATATGTTCTAGCTTCGATGCATTTAAAGATCGAGGAACCAGAAACAAATATGTTTTTATATCATATCTAATAAAAAAAAACATGCGTTATACATTAAAAATTCAAACTACGTAAATTAAACTTGATACGCAAATTTACCGTCAGAATATTACATGCAGTAATTTAAATGGAATACATGTGAATAAATCAATCAACAACTGATTTAGTCTGTAAAATACCATCATTGGTCTTACCAGAATACTAACGAACCTCAAAATATCCAAGATTTGTTCTGATTTATTGACAATAATCTAACATCATTAATATGATTATTCCACGGCACACTGAAACAACGTAGTCAAATTAGCAAAAGATGTGTTTGGTTTAGGAAAACATTGTTTCACTGATATTTGTTTAGATTTATAACAATGGTATGAAGAAATAGTTTTTATTCTGACGTTGTTGTTTGCTTGTATTGTTTTTATTACATGCACAATTAATGTTCTTCTGGGTAGCGTTAGTTTTGAATGAACTATTTTATAATAAACTAATAACCTTGAACACAACCATATGTTCAATAAAATAACGTTAGTCCGGAATATTAATACATTCTAATTTAAGATAGCATCCTGTTGTGGCACCTAATATAGGGTAGAAGAAATAATCCGTTTCCAAGGAAACCTTTTTTGCATAATCTGACGGAAGAATAACATTTAAAAAAGTAATGTATGATTACGGGCCGTTGAATATATTCTGTTCGAAAATCTGGATTTTAAAAAGCTACCGTACATATGATTACATCTAGGCCAACCAATTCTTCTTTCCGTTGTATGTTCTGTGCTAATATATAAACACATCTACTAATTATTTTCTACATTGTAAAAGATTGTAGAAAATCACTTATTTCGACGGCAGTGTATTGCTTTTCAGCGTATATCCAAACAATTTTCAAATATTATGCGTTTACAAATGTGAATGTTTAATCACAAAACTGCGGGATTCAATCTTACTTCACTTTCAAGTGCAAGACCTCTGAATGATAACGTGTTCTTTATCGGAGTGTCTTCCCTTCATGCAGGTATTCCAGAGAGATCAATCCTAAGCTCGTTGGTAGAACTTGTATACTAATGGCATTCAAATTCATCCCCTCGAGATCATGTTTACGGCAAATGTATTTTACGTTCATTCGCCCAGCACAGAAGATGTTGACGTCGTTTGGGACAACTGCAGAAACGAACACAAATCTGAAGTCGTACAACACGAGGCTGCTGAAAACGTTTTTGGTGCTTCAAAACACGGTAATATAATAATCTTATTACCGAACTAAAACTTGGACATTCTGACGAAAGGAAGAATGAAACATCTTCTTATTATACTTAAAAAAAATTATTTATGGCCAACAAATTTGTCTTAGCTTATTTATTCGAACTATTGGTCGAATTAATTCAGACCACACGTCATTTGTTTGTCTTGAAATAACTATAAAGCTTAGTTTCCAATAGTCTTGTTCATGTCGCTTTTAATAAAACATGGAAATTGTGGACACGCATGTCACTATGGCATTTTCGTTCCAGACTGTGGATGGCACTTCGTCAACTAATTACTTCTGATTGTTACGAAATGAAACGTTAAATTATTTGTTCGTTTGATCATGTTTACAGAAATATAGTCTCTTCCGATTAATACTTCATTTGACATTTGAACGAGATAAACAATCCATTGTTAGAAGTTATATTTTATAACAAACATACGTGCATATCTAATATACTTAAAGGAATATTAGACTCTGTAATTTAAAGGTCGTAAAAACGTTATTATTCTTAATACATGCATCTTGTTTCGTTGGATGCCTTTTTGAAAATGTAGAATAATGTGTCAAATTGGAAGGAATAAAGTTTCAAGTAAATGGTTTGACTGAAGACGGAACTTCTTTTGATGATTTGAAATTAGTATATACGTTTACCGAACTAATTTACACTTCAGTGAATATATACTATTGAGAAGTGAGCGTTTCCGTTTACAAAATATGATTTTTTTATTTATCAAATTAAAGCTGACTTAAACTCTACCTGCTGGGTAAAATGTGTCAAACCTCTATAATAAATACTCATTACTTATACCAGACGGAACATGACTTATACATTAAATGTATTTTATAATTACAAACGTAAATAATTAAGCATTGTACAATCATTGAATATGCCCTCATGGCTTAAAATCATTAATTAGAAGTTGCTGCTTCGTCTAGTTGATAATAAACAATGTTGGTTCATAGTCGCTGTAAAAAGAGCCCCTCATGTCCGTGTTGTAATGAATTAACTGTTCCTTTCAATTTACATCCATGAACGGTCTTCCTGTTAACTACTATATTCTGATGGGACTGAATCGACATGCTGGCCGACAAACATGACATTTTCAAGGAAACGTCTGGCATTCTTGTTCTTCAGTTGTACGAAAAAAACGAAATAACATAAGGAAATTATCTATATAAAAAAGTGTCTGTGCATGATTATCTTTGGCCGATTAAAGACGTCATGCAACTGCCTTTCACTTCCTGCAAATCAACGTAACAATCATTCTAGTGATGTATTGTCATTTGTTACATGGGTTATTATGCAACAAGCGACATGTGAAGCTTTTGCATAATCTAAAGTGATCGGCAACATCCCAATGCATCAATTGTTTTCACGTATGTTGCGTTATATGGAGGGCGAGAGTTCGATGAGTACATATGGATATAAAATTTGCATTTGAATTGATTCATTTACATCATCTAAACTATTTTTCTCGTTTCATTAATTTATTCGAACTAAAAGGGTTCGATGTGAGAAAACTATTTAATATGTATTAGAATAAGGATAATACAATTTGTATTGACGTAGACGTCATATTCGAAAAGGGACAAGGTACATACAATTAATCGCCATTTAATACTGTTCAGAATTCAAACAAAATATTGATGAAGTGATTTTTGCATACATTTTAAAGAAAGTTCCGTTCATGAGTTATCGCAAAAGTAGCATAAGAGTAAAATGTATGAAGCGATTGTAACTCGAAACGATGAAATTATTTGCAATATTTCTCATTTGTTCCCTAAAAGCGTTCATAACATGTGGATTATAAACAAGTACAAGCCAGGAAGCCGAATAGTTGAAACGTTAGTTGTTTTGCTATTGAGGAACATATAATAATGAATAAGACATTTCAGACAATTGAGACATAGAGTAATTTAAAAAAATAAATAAATTGACCATTCATAGTTATCATGTGGAGATCAATATATGTTGTACTTCAAAACTGTTGTCTGTCCTCAGAAGAACACGTTTCAAAACCAAAATAAAGTATAATTCATACTGTTGTTTAGAAATCTACAGTTACGCACAAGAGAAGTCAAGCGAGTCAACAGAATAAATCGACTGGGAGATAATTTTGATCAAATAGTCTACACAATACTGTAGATTTATATAACGGAAACATGATTAATACGATTGAAGTCCCAATTGTTCTTTAACAAATTACTGTAAAACTTGATCCGATTCCATTCGTAATTATTAATTCAATAATCCAACAAAACCCAATAGTGATGGAATGTCGAAGCAGATATGTCTAGTGAAATTGGTCAGTAAATCGATGTATTTTACAATTCTCTTTAGTTACGGACAACAAATCGGAAAATGGGAAATACATACTCATATCGGATAAAACTCGAATGTCCGAATGTACTGAATTTCATTCATCACATGAACCATGCGATGCAGTTAGTTTACGAACAATACGCGTGCAATAATCGGACCTATTCATAAAGGCTGAACTACGTTAGAAGGACATAATCTACATTGTTTTGTAAAACAATCTCATTGTAAGGAATGACACATGGTACAAAACAACACTTTACAAATCACCTACACAACAATCAACCCATGTCCGAAATAATGGAACATTCATAATTTATTTTTCAATTCAGACTGTTGTGCTTAACAAACAAAGCAATATAAAAGACAAAAATAGGGCATGCACAACACCGTAAACCACTTAACTTAGATTCCTACGCGATAATTAAAATATAAAATAAAAAAAATCCAACGGCCAATTGCATTTATGAGAACAATTGGCACATGCGCTATTCAGTGCTGGATTATATTTTTTTAGGTTAATATGTTACACGCTCAATGTTAATTATCCAATAAATTGAACAAAAAAGGGGCTTGAATGGATGCCAAACTTTTGACAGATAGGAGTTCAGTAAAATAATATAACTATATAACTATAACAAAACTAGACAAACTACTTATGTTATCGTTTAAGAGTCATACACAATATCGAAAATCGTTACTGAAAAGGTCATGCAAACGATGTTTTATGAAAAAGTACATCTAAATAATTCAATCAAATAAAACGTTCAACAAAATTCGTTTATGAAATTTACTTACATCATGGGCTTATCGTGATGAGTTACACATAATTATATTTTTCTCGGGACAAAGCATTAATGCATTGTTATATGTTTCTTGAATGTGCCATAGAATGCCTTCATGATCCCCCTCTCTTCTGAAATTACTCCAGATGCAATCTTAAAAACACAAATGCTATGGTTAAGCCTTGCAATTAAGTTATCATACGTTTCTTAACGATTGAGAACCAGAGTTAAATAATCACCGAAACATATGCTGCCATAACACGAATACTGCATAAGATAATCGCATGGAAGCTGCTACCATAAGCAAACGCAGCAAATATTTTGCAACATTGACTCGAGCAAATTATCCTTCAAAGCAACAGTGATAATTAATTAGCTTTCCGCATTCTATTAACAGAACAGAACAGAACAGATAGTTTATTTGCGACTTAAGCATATACAACTCATCGTCAAAAACAATTAATCAATCATAAATAATTATACATACACATGCGTCAAATTAACAACAAATGTTTATGCATTTTTACAAATACATTATTTTTGTGAAAATGCAATATGGAAGAGAAGGCTCTTAATTGTTAAACAAAGTTAAGTAAATGATTAAAATCCGTTCGTGATTGAGAAAAATAAAATATAAACATTATGCAGTTAGAAATTATTTACAAAATAACAATTCTGGGGCAAAAAACTATTCTCTCATAAGACTATAAATTTTCGGCTCTAACACAGCGACAGAAATACAGGTGCAATTGAATTCAGCGATTGACACGCACTTTCACGGTGATACTGGTATATTGATTAACGTTTCGATAAATTAAGTACTCCATTTAACGGCGTTTCATTGTTGTTCGATATTAAAAGTATTAAAATAGTTAACCTTTTATAAACATATAATCGTGCCCACACCTCCTATTGTTATATGGATCGGTTTGGATTAAAATGGCCACTATTTATGCTCCGCTCGCCTCAGGGAGCATTTACCAATCTTCCGTACAAAGCAATGGCGGGTTCCGAGCTTAGCTTATAAAGTAATTAACGCCATTTAAAACCACGTTATGATGATCAATTCAAAAACTGTTTCTTTCTATTCTGTATAGTTTGTTTTATATGTGTTCTAGTTTTCTTCTCTTTTTTCATATTCCGATGTAAACGGTATATAAAATGGCAAATTATGTACATAATGGTACTGAGTTAAATTAAATCAGAAAAAAATCTGATAGGATTTTACTTGTGACTGAAGTGTGATGGAGGTTACCGTTGCGAAAGAATTGAAATTACCCGTCGCATTGTTAAACGTACTTTCCGCGATTTAACTCATAATGCGAAACTACAAAGAATGTCTTGATTCATCACACTTGTTAAAAGGGTTTAAAAATATTATTTGCCATTGATTAAAAAAAAGAATGCTAACGCTATTCAAACAGCACTGTTTTTCAAATCGGTGATATATGCATAGAATATACTATTTGATTACATAACGATCAGAATGCTCATTTTCAATTGGATCTGAAAGAATCGATCAACGAATGGAACATTCATCTAATGTGACACTAACCAAACAACAATGCAATTACGAAACACACTCCTGACGACACCTCATTAGTTATCAACTTTCATTTATTTGCTTACCAAATGAGTTCCGGAAAAGTATTGATACAACTCAAAGGAAGCTGCATTTACGGATACACAAATTTGAAACGGTAATGAGTGCATATTATGTTAAGAAATATCGAGAAAGAGGTATGTGTCAATTGATACGTACCAAATATAAGAACACCAGATACTCAGTCTAATAGCATGTCATATTAACATCAAGTTACAAGTTACGGTTCAGCATTATGTTAATTTGTGGGTCGTCTGTGACTTCACGATATCAGGTAGCTCATACAATGCATGCGATATGCTAATTCTTCACATTTCATTACGTTTGTATAAATTCTTCATGAGAGTTCGATGGAAGTCGATATCCTGTTATCAGTTGGTAATATAATTCTTAAACGATTGTGAGGTCATACAATACACGTTTATATATATATGCACATGCACATTTGGTTATGTCAATCATTACAATATCCTTTGATACAGTTGTATATCGCCCTATGGATACTTGTAAAGACATTTGGTTGGAAAATGAACTTTTTTTTTATAGAATTTCATAAACGAATGTGTTCATTAAATTTACACTATCACAATAATACTCCTGAACATGTAATATTCGAATTGAAGGTCATATTATTTTAATTTATTATTTTAATTTAAATTCATAAACGATATTTTTCAGACATACACATATCTTTCAATAAGTCCCTTTAATACATAAACATATGCTTGATTGATAAACTGGAATGCAACTTTTGCTCACCCCTGGGGGAAATTGGTAGACCCTATTTGTTAATCCTCTATATCCCCTCAGTTTCATGACACATTATTTGCAAATGGCTAGCTGAGTTACTGAGAAATTCAACTTTTAAATATGTGAGTAAAACGTCTTTTAATCAAATTTTGTAAGATGACCTTACATAAACAATGAAAACGTTTAACGGGAACAACTTATCTTCAGATCCCTTAATAAAAAAAGTATTTCTATCATAGCCTGCCTTTAATGTTTATACAATACTATTTTATATCAAGTATATGTAAAACATATATTTTACACATATGTGTTATATGATTCAATACATATTCCTTAAACATACTTATTGTGTGTCAAACATATTATTTAAGATCATCCAATCATTATTCTATAAAAAATTGCGAACAAACTTTGTAAAATAATGATAATAATCAAAGTAACAATGATTAAAAAATAATGATTATTATATAAGTAAAAGTAATAATGATAATGATAATAATGGAAATGAGTTCCACGACAAGACATCGCTCGGGCAAATAGTAGACCGATTGTTCAGGAACGTGTGGATTATATACGGACAAACAGTGAACAAACCAACCGACCGAAACCAATATACCCCCCTAAAAAACTTCGTTTGCGAACGTATACAAATATGATACAAGAAAGCATGGTAAATCATGGTTTACTTCTATCATTTTCATTTGGAGATACCATGTGAAAGAGCGTTAAAGTGGCTCATTTCTGTCATGTCGTTCTGGCGTGTTTGCGAGTTTGAAGAGAGACAACACGCAAACACGAAAATATACATATCGACAGTACACTTATGACATGTGTCATTATGTCTTGTCGGCGTGTTTGCGACACTCAAACTCGCAAACACGACAGAACAACAAATAAGGGTTGCCATTACTCTCCGAATCCTCTACATTATTTCCTTTTTCTTGGTGAACATTTAACTAAATTACAAAATGTGTATATAAGCGTGCATTCCTAATCTCTTTCATTGGTTAAAAACACTTTTACAAAACTGGGTTTCATGATACCGTGTTAAACACTCAAATAGGCCATTTATGTGCATAATGATTGAAAAATCCAAGTTAATTGTAAACTGTTCATAACCTTGCATACTAATTGAAGAGGGGCTATGTGAACATCCACATGACCTTATATGTAGAAACAAATCATGTAATGAGTGTAAAATACTATAAATATTGATTATTGTTTATAAACCAAAAGTTTACTTCATGTTACTAAATAGACAATTCATATTAAATTTTATCAAGTGGATATTTATAAATCGTGCCCGTAATAATTGTTTTGTGTCCTTATTAGTTTTACACACAAAATAAAGTCTAATTAATACTGTTTCCAATAAATCTTCAGTGACACACAAGAGATGACAATCGCTTTTACAGCGCCGCGTGTATCACTTAGAGATAATGTTTGATAAAACAATCCACAAAATACTGGAGAATAATACAACAAAAACATGATTTATAGGATTGAATACATACTTGTCCTTCAATAAATTACTGTAAAACATAATCCGATCCCAATCTTTATTATAAATTCAATAATTCTATAATTCTAGCAAAACCCAATAGTAATGGAACATCGCAGCAGTTATGTTTATCGAAACAGATCAACAAATCGATGTATTTTACAATATTCTCTAATTGGAGACAACAACATGAAGCCAATCGGGAAATTGGAAACGCATGTTCATATCGGAATAAAATTGAGCAGAAATGTATGTCCTGAAAACAATTATGCCAAAGGAATAAGCATGTTGCACATGTACCATTTGTTATGTCTTTCATTTCAGTCTCCTTTAATACAGTTGCATATCATCATATGGATACTATTAAAGAGAATTGTTCACAGGTTGGAAAATGACATTTTAAAATGACATTGATTTATAAAATATTGTATTATTTTATTCAAACTATCAAAATAATACTTATGACTAGAAAACATGCTCATCATCGAAATTTGCAAAAGTTTGTAACACCGACACATTGTTTCAACTAACATTCAGATTCAAAAGACTGGTCGACTAGTGAATTGGTAGCGCGTTAGTTTTTGCTTTTAGAGGTCCCGGATTCGAATTCAAGGGCATGTACAATTTGTATTATATTATATTTTATTTTATAATTATCGAATTTTTCTCTCCAAATATTACAGTTTTAATCCGGAATTTATTAACTGTTTTTGTTTTAAATATAAAAAGTCCCTTTAATACCTAAACATAATCTGGATTGATAAGCTGGAATGAAACTACAGCTATCTAAAAGGATGTTCGGTAATGATATGCTGAGTATTATGGGCCGGTTGCATTTATTTACTTAATACAATGAGTCGAACTATTATCACTGCTGATGGTGGTCCAGAAAGATATAAACTTTGCAAATTATAAAAAATACTTCGAGTGATGCGACGAAATCGGCTTACATATGTTCAAAGTTTGAGGTTTACATTAATTGCTCGCTTCATAGTGTTTTTTCTATAGTTGGTTCTTGAACAACACTAGATAGGCATTTTTGCTCTATACATCTAGTTTCTTTTTGTAAATATATATCGAAAGGAGCTTTGTCACAAATGTGACTAAAAATGCTCTCGCAAAGCTTTGTCACCGGCATAGCAGCATTGCCAATGGCTCAGTTCAATAGCACAGCATTCATGAACGTGTGGATGACCGCATGCAAATCAACGCTTGATTGTTATGCAAATGTTAATTTTACATTCAATCGCTTAAGAAATTTGGAAGTAAATCTATCTATAAAGTTATACCATTGTTTGCTTCTGCAATAAACATGGTTTGAGGATCGCATTAAAGGATTGTGTAGAGCACAAAAAACATAACTGTTGCTACCCTTTTTTTTTTTAGAGTTTTTGCGCTATGGTTATTGTTGAACTTGAAATTTGTCTGTAGAATGTCTCGAAAAGAAAAGAAAGAGCAACCTACTTTAATATAAATAGGTAGTCATATCGTTCTGAGTGGATGCAAACTCTTGCTGGTCTTTTAATAGAGTTAATGCCTTTTGTTAATTTTTGAACTTTAATGTCATGCGGATCATATATTGAAAACTAAAGGAGGAATGAACTTTAATAGAAAGCTAGGTCTCGTTTTAAAGATGTTCAGTTAACAATATAAAGAAGTGACACTCCAGTTGCTAGAGCAGAATTGTATTCCTTTTATAAACACGTTAGTGGTTCTTTATTTACGACAAATGACCAATCGCCAAAACAGTACAGTACGTCACAATACGAAACAACACAAGAACCGTAACTCTTGCTCCCCATTTTCAGAGTTATTTCCCTGTGTTTATTTTTAATTTTAAATGTTTTTCGGAACATGTCTCGAAAACTATAGGGGGTATGATCTCTAAAATAAATATGTAGTTAGATCTAACTGTCGTGATGTGCAGTGCACAAAAAACCATAACTCTTACTTCCATGTATTGAGAGTTAGTGTCCTTTGTTAATGTATTGCATTTTAATTTTGAATGTGCATATCTTGCAAACTATACGAGGTATTAGCTGGACATTGTATAACTAGATAGCTCTCAGTGATGGGCAGTGCACAAGAGCCATAACTCCTGCTTTCATAATATCACAGTAATTGCCCTTGATCATTTTCATACTGAAATTTTGACAAAGAATATAACCACTATAATATGTATTAGGCTTGCATTGGTGGGAAACCAATTCTTTAAAATGAACTGCATATACCATCTCACACAGCGGCAGGGGATGGGGGTCATTCACAAAAGTGACAGTTTGAGTTGTACCTTAAAATCACCTTTATCATTAAAACAATAAAGACGTTTGCATAAATTATGAGTTGTATATCAACGTAAACTCGTTGTTCCTTGCTATAGATTCTAGTAATTTGCTCGTTTTAGTTTGTTGTTTTTCAACATATAGTTCCATTGTTTACATTGTGTGTAATTACAAAATTAATATGTTAGCCCATCATACACATTGTGTTGTTTTTAAACCTTAATTGTATCAGTACGTCAGATTGTTTATGAAACTTAAATAATATTTGTTTTATTTGCTGTAGCTCTTGGTATGTTACTATAGTCGGTTGGAGTAATGTATATATGATTTTGTATTATAGCTCCATTTTTAAAAGTCATTCGTAAATGCAAACACAAACATAAAGCATTATTCATTGTACACCACTCCTATAAAATGTTTTCATATCCATCTTAAATTGAATAATTTCATCACTGTGCAAAAAAAAATAAAAAAAATGTTATGCCCATGTATATTATACCATACCTTACTGTATAAATAATTTGAGATCAATTTCATTAATAACCAGACACTTTACCTCAGTTAAGAGTCATGATACCATTTAGTTTGCGAACTTATAAATAAGTTGAATAACAGTTCAATGTAAGATGTTTATCGAAGTTCTAAAATAAACTTTGAATATGAGTCCTACTTAGACATTCTACCAAGAAGTTTGAGATGCCTTTTCACTAGACTAAGATTGTCAGCAAACCCATAACATATTCAAACCGGTCGTTATGCAAAAGACATCATTTATAGAATCCAACGATATTGCATTTGTTGCGATTCGACCGATATTGAAAATGAATTTCACTTTATTTTTATTTGCCCTGCGTATGGACACATTAGAAAAAAATACATTAAAACGTGTTATTATAAAAGACCATCTATAAATATTGAAGTTTACTGCAAACGAATAATAAAACGGAAGTAATAAATGTATGCCTTTATGAAAAATAATCACTTAAAGTACGAACATTTATTCTAAATGCAAGAATGCTTTAGTAGTTCATCCTCATTTTTTTGTTGTTGTTGTTATATTTTATGTGTACTCATGCAAATTTATTCGCTTAGCAAATGATTTGTAAATATGTACAAAACTTTGTTCATATCACAATTGACACACTGTACTGTTTTCATGATGTGTTTTTGATGATGTCAATTGTACAAGTCGAAATAAACTGTCTGTCTGTCTGTCTATTCTATTGAAAATATGAAGTAAAAATACAAACGCGTGTTGTAATTTATCTTAATATATGCGGGTGCAGTTTCATCAAAAAAATTGTAGCATGTTGTCTGGCAATGTTCACATAAATGGTTCTTTCTTAAGATTTCAATATATGATTTTAGCGACGGTTAACTGCCTTCAATTGTGGTAATTGCAAGCGAATGGTCGAGTTCTACTTTGATGTCCTAGGTAATTAATATCGTTAAACATTATTAGCAAATGTCGTTGACATAAATGATTTTTTTAATGATCGCGTATGTCATTTCTGAGCGTATAAATCAAGATCATATGTCATACCTAAAGTTAAGAAATAGAATTAATTATGGTAAATACATATATAAAGTAATTATTATTTAAACGTCACATACGCATTAACGCTATTTCGAAGAGTTTGAAGAAATGGTAAGAAGAAATTTCTGGCATATTATAGTATACAATATGTTGCAAAAAGTCAGCTAATAAATATACTAATGATACAACTCAAAAACATTATTAGGAGCTTAAATTCGTGTTACCACCAGCTCGTCCATTATTTTAGGCAAGTGGCCAGTGCTTAAACAATGCAGGGACTTGCTTACACAATCTGTTTGAAATAACACTTTTATTAAATCTGGAGTCACCGCGTTGAAATGCTGAATGCAAAGCATTAAGGGTGTATACCTGTGGAAATGCAAGTCGACCCTCACTATAAGCACAAGTTTATCACAAACACAAGTGAAAATAAACGTAAGCATCATAGCAATTCTATAAGAGTTCAAAAGAGAATAATAGTTTGATTAGGTTGCATTGTTATTACTCTTTTGTTTAATATTAACCAAAGCGGCATATTTACAACTGTCTGAGGCAAGATGATTTAAAGTAAAACCATTCATCAGCTTTACCCTTTCTTGTTGACAAAATTTTAGAACCCATCATCATTTAATAAGTTATCAAATTAATAAGATGTTTTGTTTTCCTACACTCTGAACAAAACCAAGCACCTCTTGGGTTAGTTCTAAGCTTAAATTAATACACAATCCATATCATTCTTACGTATGTTTGTAATATCGCGTATGGGTTCAGTCGTAGTTTAGTATAGTATTTCTTGATGTTAACATATGAAACAAATAATTTATTTTGCACGCATGCAGACGTGTGCATGGCCGACCAATTACATACATGTCATTTTTAGATTGGAAGCCTTGTACAATGTCGTCCCATGTACACAGTTTCGGATTGCTCAGGATGGGCTCTAACTGCCATAACAGTTGAACAACTTGTAGCAAGATCAAGAAAGCTAAAAGTGTTCTCATCGTCATGTCATGCACCGCTCTTTTCGCCAATTCTTATTTGCTGCGCGGCTTTGGTCCATTACAATGGGAGATGGGCAACATCACTGCCACATGGTATGTTCCGATAAACAGAAGTATGAGTGTGTTGCTTCTTCCTCCTTATGTCCGGAGTACAGCAGCATCTCACATGCAATGGGTCGTATCTGTCCAGATTGTACCCATCGTGTTTCGCTAAGACCTAGCATTACATGTGGGGTGCCTCAAGGTTCTATTCTCGGCCCTCTCCTTTTCTTGATCTATGTAAATGATATGTCGTCAGCAACAAAGAATAAACTTTTACTGTATGCGGATGATTCTTGCATCTTAGTTTCAGGTCAAAACAAGTGTCAAATAGAGCAAGCCCTTTCTCAGGATCTTAATGAAGTGAGCCAATGGTTAATTGACAACAAGTTATCTCTTCACCTTGGTAAAACTGAATCAATTCTCTTTGGTACCAAACATAAGCTAAGGTCAAATCCCAGGTTAAATATAATATGTAATGACACAGTTATAGAACCTACAAGTGCAGTCAAGTATCTTGGGGCCAGTATTGACCAGAATTTATCATTTGTCAATATGGCTCAGTCTGTTGTAAAGAAATCTAATTCTAGGTTAAAGTTTTTATATCGTAAAAGCGAGTATTTAACCCAGCATACCAAGAAACTTCTTGTGATGTCCTTAATACAATGTCATTTTGACTATGCTTGTTCTGTATGGTACAATGGTCTTAC
>VMBQ01000522.1:91152-139888 GCA_007657795.1 Dreissena rostriformis | reverse complement strand
TAGCTATCTGTAAAGTACATTCATTAAAACTGATTCTGTGTAGCGTTACGCAAATCTTAGATATCTGTAAAGTACATTCATT
This sequence comes from Dreissena rostriformis, assembly GCA_007657795.1. Lineage (NCBI taxonomy): Eukaryota > Metazoa > Mollusca > Bivalvia > Myida > Dreissenidae > Dreissena > Dreissena rostriformis. Next base: position 139,806 of record VMBQ01000522.1, on the reverse strand, counting down.
AAAACTGATTCTGTGTAGCGTTACGCAAATCTTAGCTATCTGTAAAGTACATTCATTAAAACTGATTCTGTGTAGCGTTACGCAAATCTTAGCTATCTGTAAAGTACATTCATTAAAACTGATTCTGTGTAGCGTTACGCAAATCTTAGCTATCTGTAAAGTTCATTCATTAAAACTGATTCTGTGTAGCGTTACGCAAATCGTAGCTATCTGTAAAGTACATTCATTAACACTAATTATGTGAAGCGTTACGCAAATCTTAGGACAAAATATCCTCTCGGTTAATAGTTCCAAAGAAGACGCATTCTCATAACAAGTGTTAAATGACATGTGTAGAAATTATGTTCTGCTATCTGAATCTTTGTACTTCTATGTTTTCTGTCGTTACTTCATTTTATGAACTATCATTTGATATTTGATGTTTGTCATTCATGACAGTCAGATGAATCGTGAAAGTGTAAAGTCATAAATCTCTCACATTTTATATAACATACACATGTTTTAGATTGGAAATTGTGTCAACAGTTTCAACATATTTTATTAACAACTAAATATGAGCAATTATTTGCCAAGGTAAACTAAAACATTAATAACTATCATTACTGTATCACTCATATACTATTTTGTTCATGTGTGCAACTTGATATAGCCATACAAGGAATACAGCTTATATGCACCAAACTAATTTTGTAATAAGAACATTTGTGTCGTGTTCTGCGAAAACTGGGCAAAATGCTTGTGCGTAAATTGTCATCCCAGATTAGCCTGTGCAGTTCGCGCAGACTAATCAGGGACGACAATTTCCGCTTTAATGGAATTTTTCGTTTAAATGATGTCTCTTCTTAGTGAAAATCCAGTTAAGGCGGAAAGTGTCGTCCCGGATTAGCCTGTGCGGACTGCACAGGCTAATCCGGAATGACACTTTACGCACAAGCATTATGCCCAGTTTTCTCAGAACACGACACATTTGCTCAAGTCGATGAGATACGATTACTCCGAATATTCAAGTCTAATGATTGAAGTTTGTATTGTACCTTGAAATAAACTCAGAACGACTTTCAAAACAAATCCGAACGAAGAAACACTTAAGGTTAATGCTTAAAGTGTGTAACAGACATATTGAAATCTGTTAAAGCACTGCACTTAAGCAAGTTGCAAAGAATATAACTGCGATACAAAATAAGAATTAAAATAAATGAAAGCAAATCCTCTAGATGCGGAGAAACTATTCACGTGCACTCAACTTTCGCTCCGTGTGATCAACTATCTATTTTTGTATGTTGAAAGCTTTGCTAAAATGAGCTACGCGGCAAACAAACGTATGACAATAAAAAAGACCATAACACTTAAAGTTGCAAAGTATTGGTTCTTGTGCACTGACACGGACGCCAGCGACACAAATAAGCATCACGACATTAGCCGATACAACATATTTATTTTAATTAACAACAGTTTCATCTTAGTTAACGTTCATTAAATAAAGAGAAACTTGAAACAAAGTAAGTCCTTTTGTCTGATCAGTGTAACACAAGTGTGACCACCAACACGTTAGTTCTTATTTTGCTGTTTTCTCACTTACGGTCTTTCACGCTAATGGCTGTTTATGTGCAGTTAGCGCAAAAGATAAGAAAATGTTCCTTTGACGCAATACCAACGTAATTCTTAATTATGTTTTTTTTTCTAATTGTTCCAGACCAGATAAATACACAACTTTGCGAACTCTTTCTTTCGTTCGTCATTAAAAGTGCAGTATTACACATACAATCATTGTTTGTAACGTTTGCGTCGGCTACATGTTCGTGAATTTAAGTATTGTTTGTATCTCTTTCATTAGCATACATTTACAAATAATGTGTATCTGTTAAGTATGTTACTGTTTGTATCTTTATTTTCTTAATACGAATAAATAAGCAGTATTATTAATATATTCATATGAAGCAACTCAAAATGATTGTTAAACGGAGATTTAAAGCGCCGTCCATTAATTGTCGATATCTATTTTTAAATTGCAAAATATTTGGTTAAGATCCTCAAAAGTAAAGACAATACATTTATAAAAATGAAGAAATAGCAATGAAATTAAAGTTTTATCTGTATGAATTTTATCAAATGATCCCAAGTTAAGAATCTTTATTGTATGAATCATGCATGGAATCAAATAATTTGTTTAAGTAAATTATTTGTGAAAACAAGTTTAAAAAATAAATATGTGCTGCTCTTGTGTTAAATTTAGTCTAGTATCATTCTCGTTTTGCTTTTCTCGGTAATAGTCATGCAAAACACATCACTTTGTAAGAAACCACTAAACAATGTAACGTAATTCACAATTTTTAATCATCCTCATTGCACAGATCGGCCTTGTTGTGATGATCAATCTACATGTTAGTGGTCTGTAACCTTAGTCGCGCATTAATCTCGTAGCTCAATAAAAGTAGTTCCAACACGTGAATGGCGTTCGTTGAATCTCCCAGTTCTGTTTCAGTACTTGACCAATTTCTTTGTTAGCTGTTCTGCCTCGTAGACACGGGCTTACCAACTCTCTGTATTTTATTTGATCGCCCTTGTGTCGCTCGTGTTGTTACTTTAAAATGTAAAATTGCATTTTTTTAGATTGTTTGCTTAAAGTTATGATTTAATTATTTGGATCACAATACTCGACTTGAATTTTTATAAGTATGACCCATTAGGGATAATTGTTTTTATTTTCACTTCAAATCACACATTTAAAGATCCTCAGATTTAGGATTTCCTGATTTTCTGTAAAATATTTAAAAACAATTTGTGACAATGATCTTTCCTAGTTTTTCTTACCTATCAAAATAACGTTATATGCAGACATGTTGGTATATATAAGCATGACAAGATGAATCGAGAGACTTAAGGATATTTACACTGACTGCTTAAATAAGCTCAGTAGACCAATTTAAAGCTAAACACCCTTGTTTGTGACACGCCATTTTTTTAAATATATATTCGTACAGTATAAACTCATCTTAACACCACATTCAGCATAATATAACAATATTTTACGAAAACTGTAATTGATAATATGTTAGTCGTCCTAGCCCAATACTTTTCAATAATTATATCTACCAAACTGTTGGTTAATGGCTTGTGACATGTAAATCACTTGTTTGGGACAATTTAACTGAATTTGGAGGTAAATTGCATTGCGTTTAAAAATATGGCGACATCGCATGTCAAGCCAAGAGCGAGACCGTTTTACGTCCCCACTGAATACATTTCACAGACGCATGTACGTCATCTGGTGCGGATATTTCTGGTGTAAATGACTTTAGGTTATTTATATCGTGATTTTTGCTTAATCACAATATTTAAATAGTTACTGGCTTAAGAATTTAAACTATTTTAAACTATATAACGTGACAAATTGTATGCGGCTCAAGAGAGACATACACAACCATGTTTTGCAATGAAGCCTTTTACAACCTTATTGCGGCTTCTTCCTGAATCGGACGAGGATGGTCTGAATGTTAAACTACATGATGCTATGCCTCTCAAGCCTTTCCATAAGATAAAATGTAGTTGATGCCTGTTTTAGTTTAGAACGTTATTGTTCTTGTGTTCTGATCTGGATATTATCACGAAGTAAATGTAATTAAATGGTAATTAAATTGAAATGTATTATCTTTTATTGCAATTTAATTTGAATCATAATGCCATGAGGTTAAATTTTATTTTCACTTACATGTTTCATGAATAATTCTAGGTCAAGTATTAGGTTTAGAGCTCCTTGAAACTGATTTAAACTCCCCATGCTTTCAATTGACCGTTCCAATGAGGTGACGCAAGCTTTGTTTGTTTATGGGTGTTTGTTATTCACTACATTTGTTTTGAGCCTCGTTGTTTGGCAATTGTTTCCTTGCCATGAATAAAGAACCTTTTTGTTTTGTAAGGTTTTTTTTTACACAAAAATAAACTCACTTTTTAACAGCTTTCAAATCGAATATCCATGCAAGCCGTGTAATGTGCTCTTACCATTCGTTGAAAGTGGAAAATCACGACACCAGTAAAGATGTCAAATGCAAAAAAGTAATAAGATAGTGCCAATTTCGCAGTCTTACTTTCACTTTCATGTTTTAAATTTAGCGCTTTCCCAGTTTCCAGCTGAATCAACTCTGGCTGACACAGCAAACGTTCAGCTAACAAGTCGATACACTCTTAACCTAAAGGTGTATTTCTTATAACGTTTAATCCAAATACAAACGACTAATTTAAAGGGTATTTAATCGGAAGCAATTCGACCCGACCACAAATCAGACCGTCCATTCTTCAACACACTAAAACGATCACTTTATTTAGTGTGGTTGTCATTTGAAAAAGATTTAGTAAAACTACGAAGTCAAAAATAAACTTTTATCATTATTGTCTTGAAATTGCGTCCTATAATCATAATGTACGTATTGACCAAGCTTATAGTGAATGTTGTTAAGTCGAATCTCGTATTTGCCGTGTTTTTCCCGCATTGACCGAGTTTTGAGATTTATTGGCGATGTTCACGCTTTATCGAATTAGCTTTCTAACGAGATTCCCGTACAATATGATGAATCGAATACAAAAAGCAATTTAAAATCGTCGATCTGAGTGATACGTTGTAATTTCCTATTTTTAAGCTCATGTGTAACGCTTTAAGAAGAAAGAGACTAATGGATATGGTCTCCGACTTGTGCGCTTGGTACAGAGATTTCAATATGTAATCGCACAGCGTTTAAAAAAAAGTTCTGAAAAGACGTTTTCCAAGGAAAATGCTCTAAGTTGTCCAGAAATACAAGCTTACGGAGTGTAATTGACTTTACAAAAACAACTATTTCCCCACGCAAATACTTTCTCGAGCAGCTGTTACTTTTCAAATTGGTCTTATATTACAAAGCTATAAGAAAACGGCAGTTGAAATTTATTATCCCCACGCTTTTAAAAGCGTGGGGATATTGTATTGATCTCCGCTTTTTTGTTGATCGGACCATATTTCCTCCTACACTATTAGCACTAGAACCTTGAAACTTACACACATGGTAGCTATGAGCATATGTGCGACGGTGACGGAATTTTGATCTGACCCCTGGGTCAAAAGTTATGGGTAAATACATGGGTAAAATGGGTAAAACAAAACTCATTTTACTAACATCATGCGACGCACATGATAATAACTTTTGACCCAGGGCTCATATCAAAATTCCAAATAGTGCACCGTCGCACATATGCTCATAGGTACCATGTTTGTAAGTTTCAAGGTTCTAGTGCTAAAAGTGGAGGAGGAGATAGAGGAGAATGGGGGTAGGGGTGGGGCCCAAACTTTTCTTTTAACATAACTTCTTCATTTATTCACCAATTGACGTGACGTCACTTTAATACTCAACATCTCTTATGTCAACACCGTCTATCTCGACCATCCATGTCGCGGTGTGGGGATACGCGTCGGCATCTGCCGCGCCATTTCTAGTTGTAGATTATTTTGAATGCATAAATCTTGTTAGGCGGAAGCGGCATAATCAATTGTAGAATTCCATGAATTAATTTACAATCTAATTATTGAAACTATTGAATGATCAGTCCCTTTCAGTATGGTATAATAAAAAAGGTTTGATTGAAAACAAAACGTATTGCTTGCCATTTTTATTGCTTTCAGCAATCGCTGGATTTCCCTTTGAACATGATACATTTAAACATGAGAAGATTCGACGAATGTTATTGCATTAATGACCGTAACAATCTTTAATCAAGCTGGCTGATTATTAGCACAGTCACCAGAAGCTAGCATGAGTCGCGTTCTGAGAAAACTGGACAAAATGCATGTGTGTAAAGTGTCATCCCAGATTAGCCTGTGCAGTTCGCACAGGCTTATCAGTGATGACACTTTCCGCCTCAACTGGATTTTCGCTAAGAAGAGACATCATTGAAACGAAAAATTCCATAAAAGCGGAAATTGTCGTCCCTTATTAGCCTGTGCGGACTGCACAGGCTAATCCGGGATGACCATTTAAGCACAAGTATTATGCCCAGTTTTCTCAGAACACGACACGCATGTTCTTGTTAATTGAAACTTTAGATACGATCTAGGTGTTTACGGAACGATGCTTTAACGTCGCCGTAAAACTGATAGGGTAGTTGCAACGAAGTTGAGAATGCACTGCGTATATGAAAGTCTTTCTATAAATGCACGTTAGCCCTTTTATAGATACACGCACATGAACGCATCATTTGCAGACCCAGGTACGTCGGTTGGAAAATCAACCAACGTACGCTCAACTGTACGCTCAACTGTGCGATGACCGCGTCTCGTGTTCACGTAAACTTGCGTACAGCACAAATTTTCATCAAACACATGCGTTTGTCTTGCGATCTCACAATCATGCGTCTGATCTTAAATTGAAAGTGAAAGTACACAAGCAGAGAATGAAAATATACTCAAAACATTTTTGTTTTTATGTAATGATCAATTTAACGATCGCAGAGTAGATTTGGTGAGTATAAATATGCTAGAATTATTTTTAAATATACATTATTTTAAAGCACTTAATTTGAATAGACATAATAAATGTTCACATTAATTTGATGTGATTTGAATTGGTTTTATTATGCAAAGTTCCTTATTTTATATAGAACCTTGTTTACGGAAACAGTTATTCATGCAATATATGAACACGTGGCTTATGTGTTTATTGAGCTTCCAATAAAGTTTAATTAACTTTTTAAATAAGGATCTTGACATTAATTCATTTCCATTATCAATTAGCATTGATAAAAAGGAACCCTTTTGTTTATCAAAGATGGCAAGCGACTTATACAATATTTAGATGTAAACTATGAGTGTTCTGGTTTTTATCATAATGTATTCCTTGTATTCGATACGTATTTGAACACGGGTTTCCTGCAATACGGGATAGGCCGTATTGCTGCACGTCTAGTGGTTTGTGAAAATATTATTGTGTGTGTATTAACAAGTGTCACTTTTTTGTTTTGAAAATGAGGTGAAATGCTGCGCCGTACTAAAATGTCTAAAACCAATATTTATATGTTATTTATTACTTATACGATATACATTGTTATACATATTGTTATCAACTGCGACTGACTTATGATTTAAGTTAATTACACGTATACGTAATTAAATGGATTTAACGAACAAACTCTGAACACAATAAGTTAATTATTAATGATATTAATATGTCAAAATCTGCTGTGATAAGATAATAGGAGATTAGTTAAGCTTTCTTTATTTCTGTTTTCAGTATCATATCGCCTGAAGGTCACAAAAAACTTGTGATATAACAATTATTTCGGAATCTTACAATCAAATAATTATAACGCTTTTTGTGTAAAAAAAACATAAACACATTCGTATGAAAATTCCTCTGTATCAATTTTATTTCATTAAAATGAGCGTAAATGTGTCTTCGTTCGCATACAATTAAAGAGTTCGTTCGTTCGCGTAATTCAACATTTCAACTTTACAAGTTATATAATGATTTTGCTTTTCTGAATGTTATAGAATTAGAAATTTAATAAAATATCACTATAAACACGGCATAAAACAACAACAACAACAACAACAACAACCCTCACGTGTTAACAATAAATGTTATGGATGACATGGTCGAATGTAAAGTTATTTTGGAATATCATTAGAAAGTAGAATAACTATGAATCCAAACAATTTACCTTTATAAAAGCAATAGGTCGTTCGCATTAGTGGCCACTTGAGAGATATTGTTCTCTTACATCGATTTATAATATCAGACAATCTAACGAAACATTGAATATGATATTGTAATATCCACACAATTAATATGATTTATGTATTCCTTAATGTCAACTCTCCGCTTGCTATCAATCTTAATGGAATTCCAAGAACCGCATCTGGTCATATTATAATCTGCCAACGCAAACATAGTTTATACATTAAATCAGGCGAAGTAAAAAAACATGAATTTCATAAATAAATACATTTGTTTGTGTATTTTAGTTTAATAAGATAGACAGACAGACAATTTTATTGGCGAATACAATCAGTACATAGCGATATAAACATAATACATATTTCATTTAAATAGCATGTCAAGGAAATGTGATGTTTAATAAGATAACAAGAATAACAAATAATCCTTGTAACCATATGTTTGTGTTTTTTTGTTTGGTTGATGTTAGTGAAAACAAATGATTTTTTAGGTGGCATGCATTTTTTTTATAGAATATGTGCGCATACATCAAGTTGAAGTTAGATACGATTTCAATATTTGATTTAAAAAAAGAGTAATCGTTAATTAATCACAAACTAAGATAAACGTTAAGAGGAGACGGTCTAAGAACACCAAAGTAATTTTAGTTTTAATACAATTGCACATAATATTGTTGGTATGTTGGAGCACACACTTATGTAAAAAAGACATGTTGTGAAATCACCATAATGATTGTAACACTGAAAAAAAATAATAGTTCATGCATACCGGTTCTATCGTGCGAAATAATTTTGAAGAGAATGATAGAGAATGATATCATACAAAATCATTTAACCGTTGAAACGTGTCCATAGAGATGTTCTAGCTTCAATGCATTTAAAAATCGAGTAACCAGAAAATAATATGTGTTTATATCATATCTTATTGAAAAAAAAGTGCGTTATACATTAAAACTTCAAACTGCGCAAAGTACGTAAATTAAAGTTGATACGCAAATTTACCGTCATAATATTTCATGCTGTCTTGTAATTGGAATAAATGTGAATAAATCAATCAACAAATGATTTAGTTTGTCAAATACCATTTCATTGGTCTTACCAGAATACTAACGAACCTCAAAATAGGCCTGCTTTGTTCTGATGTATTCACAATAATCTAACATCATGAATATGATTATTCCATGGCACACTGAAACAACGTAGTCAAATTAGAAAAAAAATGTGTTTGGTTCAGGAAAACATTGTTTCACTGATATTTTGTTTAGCTTTATTACAATTGTCTGAAGAAATAGCTTTTTAAAACGTTATTTTTAAGTTGTTGTTTGCTTGTTGTTTTTTTTTATATTATTTATTACATACACAATTAATATTCGTATTGGTAGCCTAAGTTTTGAATCAACTATTTTATAATAAATTAATAACCTTGAACACAACCATATGTTTAATAAAATAACGTTAGTCCGGAATAATAGTACATACTAGGTTCAAATAGCGTCCAGCTGTAGCCCCTGATAGAGGGTAGAAGAAAAACTCCGTTCCCAATGAAACCTTTTTTGGGTAATCTGACGGAGGTATTACATTTTCCAAAAGTAATATATGATTACGGGCCTTTGAAAAACAACTGTTCGAAAAAATGGATTTTAAAGAGATTCTTCTTTCTGTTGTATGTTATGTGCTCTTATAAACAAATGTATCTTCTAATTATTTTCTACATTGCAAACGAATGGTGAATATCATATTTCGACGCCAGCGTTTTGCTTTTCAGCGTATATCCAAACAATTTACAATAGCAATGTGAATGCGTCATCACAACACTGCGGGATTCAAGGTTACTCCACTTTCAAGTCCAAGACCTCTGACACCAAACAACGAGTTCTTTATCGGAGTGTCTTCCCTTCATGCAGGTATCACACAGGAACCAATCCTTAGCTCGTTGTAAGAACTTGTATACTTAGAGCAGTCAACTGCATCCTCTCGAGGTAATGTTTACGGCAAATGTATTTTACGTTCATTCGCCCAGCATAGAACATGGTGACGTCGTTTGGGAAAACTGCAGAAACGCACAAAAAACTGAAGCCGTACAACACGAGGCTGCTGAAAACGTTTGTGGCGCTTCAAAACACGGTTATATAATAATCTTATTACCGAACTAAAACTTGGACTTTCTGTCGAAAGGAAGAATGAAACATCGTCTTATTATACTTAAAACAAAAAGATAAATGGCCAACAACTCTTTCTCAACTTATTTATTCGAACTATTGGTCGAATTAATTCAGGCCACACGTCATTTGTTTGTCTTGAAATAACTATTAATCTTAGTTTCCAATATTCTTGTTAATGTCGTTTTTAATAAAACTTAAATGCTGGTAATATCATCGCATTGTATCATGGAAATTATGGACAAGCATGTCACTATGACATTTTCGTTCCAGACTGTGAATGGCACTGCGTTCAATTAAAACTAATTACTTCTGATTGTTACGAAATGAAACGTTCAATTATTTGTTCGTTTGATCATCTTTGCAGAAAAATAGTCACTTCCGATAAATACTTCATTTGACATTTGAACGAGATTAACAATCCTTTGTTAGAAGTTATATATTATAACAAACAGACGTGCATATCTAATATACTTTAAGGAATATAAGATTGTAATTGAAAGGTCGTAAACACGTAATTATACTTAATACATGCATCTTGTTTTGTGGGATGCCTTTTCGAAAATGTATAATAATGTGTCAAATTGGAAGGAATAAAGTTTCAAGTAAATAGTTTAACTGAAGACGGAACTCCTTTTGATGATTTTAAATTCCGCTATACGTTTACCGAGCTAACTTACACTTCAGTGAATATATACTATTGAGAAGTGAGCGTTTCCCGTTTACAAAAGAAGTAATTATTTTATTTATCAAATTAAAGATGACTTAAACTTTACCTGCTGGGTAAAATGTGTCAAACCTCTATAATAGGAACATGACTTATACATTAAAGTATTTTATAATTATAACCGTAAATTATTAAGAATTGTACAATTATTGAATATGCCCTCATAGTTTAAAATCATTAATTAAAAGTTGCTGCATCGTCTAGTTCATAATAAACAATGTTGGTTCATAGTCGCTGTAAAAAGAGCCTCTCATTTTGTAATGTCCGTGTTATAATGAATTAACTGTTCCTTTCAATTTACATCTATGTACGGTCTTCCTGTTAACTACTATATTCTGATGGGACTGAATCGACATGCTGGCAGACAAACATGACATTTTCAAGGAAACGTCTGGCTTACTTGTACTTCACATGTAAGAAAAAAACAACGAAATTACATAAGGAAATTATCTCTATAAAAAATTGTATGTGCATGAGTCATGCAACTGCATTTAATTTCCTGCAAATCAATGTTACAATCACTCTAGTGATGTATCGCATTTGTTATATGGGTTATTATGCAATAAGCGACATGTGAAGCTATTGCATAATCTAAAGTGATCGGCAACATCCCAATGCATCAATTGTTTTCATGTATGTTGCGTTATATGGAGGGCGAGAGTTCGATGAGTACATATGGATCTAAAATTTGCATTTGAATTCGATCATTAACATTATCTAAATTATTTTTCTCGTTTTATTTATTTATTACAATTATAAAGTGTTCGATGTGAGAATACCTTTTAGAATGTTTTAGAATTAGGATAATACTATTTGTATTGACGTAGACGTTATATTTGAGGGACAAGGTACATACAATTTATCGCCATTTAATACTGTTCAAAATTAAAAAAAAATGATAAAGTGATTTTTGCACACACAAAAATCACATTAAGTTATCATGCAAGTAACAATAGAGTAAAATGTATGAAGCGGTTGCAACGCGAAACGATGAAATTATTTGATATATTTCTCATCTTTTACCGACAAGTGTTCCCAACATGTGGATTATTTACAAGTACAAGCCAGGACGCAGAATGGCTGAACAGGTTTTTTGCTATTGAGGAACTGGCATATAATAATTAATAAGACATTGCAGAAAATTGAGATATAAAGTAAAAAATAAAATAATTGACCATTCGTAGTTATCATGTGGAGGTCAATACATTTTGTACTTCAAAACTGTTGTCTGTCGTCAGAAGAACACGTTTCAAAACCACAATAAAGTATTATTCATACTGTTGTTCAGAAATGTACAGTTACGCTCAAGAGATGTCAAGCGAGTCAACAGAATAAATCGACTAGGAGATGAAGTCCCAATTGTCCTTGAACAAATTAATGTAAAACTTGATCCAATCCCAGTCGTTATTATTAATTCAATAATCCAACAAAACCCAACAGTAATGGAACATCGCAGCAGATATATCAAGTGAAATAGGTGAGCAAATCAATGTATTTTACAATTCTCTATCTAATTCTCTAAGGGACAACACAATGAAGCAAATCGAGAAATGGGTAAAACGTGTTCATATCGGATTTATGTACATACTCATATCGGATTAAACCGGGGCCGAATGTACTGGATTTCATGCATCACATGAACCACGCGATGCAGTTGGTTTACAACAAAATACGCGTGCAATAATCGGACCTATTCATAACGGCTAAACTACGTTTGACGGACAGAATCTACATTGTTTTGTAACACAATCTCATTGTAAGGAAGGCCACACCGTACACAACCACAATTTACAAAGTGTAACGTGTCGACGCCCGCGCATCGGGTCTTAAGTATGGCTCAGACAATAATACCCAGCACAATATAATAGTATATATAATTTTCCTTAAGCTACCTTGCTTTATGATTAGCTTTAAATACAAGGATTGGTTTAAAACAGTAAATTAAGTATAATCAAATGCTATAGTCATATGACCTCGAGCACTCACTATTATGCTGACCTATGCCTCGAGACTATGTATGGAACCTATGTCTTGGAACTATGTATGGAACCCTATGACTCGAGACTATGTATGGATGTATGGAACCCTATGTCTCGGACTATGTATGGAGACCTATGTCTCGGACTATGTATGGAACCCTATGACTCGAGACTATGTATGGAGACCTATGCCTCGAGACTATGTATGGAACCCTATGTCTCGGACTATATATGGAGACCTATGTCTCGGAACACGTCGAAATGACTCTGTGTCTGTGTGACTCGATACCCTATGTATGGAGCCTTAAAGTGTTTGTATGAAGGTAAGTGACTTATATATCAACTATTAGCGACCCGGGTTGCTGAGGGTTAGGAATCCAACTTCAAGGCTCTCAGAACGTTTGAAGAGGATAGCCAGTCTCTATGTGCTCAAAGTCCCTTATATATGTTAATAATATTATTTAATTACCTATTTTCGCGATCTTAACTCGACGAAGTCGGCAGCAGAACTGAATGTTCATAGAGGAAACGCGCGCTTTTATATTTTCTGTTCATGCGGCGTTACTCGGACATTTTCATAGTGATACTGTTGAGATCTACGTAATAGTGGTTTGGCTTAATTATATCGCATAATAATGAGGCTCCGGTCTTTATCAACGCAATAAACATTTATTAAACAAATGGATATAAAAACAACACACACAGATACTTTTCAAGGTGTATATTTCAACAATGAACAAAACCGCTGCAATGCTTACCGGAAATCTATGGACTCTATTAATATATTAACTAAAAGAAACAATGTACCCAAAGAAACAGAAGGAAAGTAAAAATGGTGTTAGGGTAAAAATCGCCACATTACCCACGCCTCCGGTTTTAAGCGTCCCGCTTATTTATTTATTTTAAACAAGTTAACAAGGCACATCAATTAAACGAACAACAATAATTAACAAATGAACATCCTTTAAACTCTAATACAGTTCAATGTTCACTTAACCTAAGTGACGATTTACAAAAAAAAGACAATCATATATAACATTCTAAGCAATGTGTCGCATTGTGACATGGATAAAGAATGACTGTCTGTCATTACATGTGTGTCCGCACACATTACACCTCCAGGGTTCTCCATTGGTATGGCAATCCTGGTGGATGAAGTACATTGCCATATCCTCAAAATATATGCCACAGAAATTGCACTTGTGCAATTTGTTGCACTGACATTCGTTTAGCACTTGCACTGTGGCTCGTGTCTGTGTCCCCTTAACATCTACAACAACTTCCTCCTGGATGCTCTGATTCATTTGGATGACACAGTCGACCTGAACGGCATGCTCTCGTACATCTGACTTCGGTATATCTTCAACCCGAACGCCGCTTCTTCACAACCTCTTCACAGCCTCTACTTTGTCAACACCTTCATGCTGTTCATCAAGGTTTTTGCCTAGACCACTGGTTCCAGGGCGTTCGGACTCCGAACCTTTAGCTCGCTTCACCTGCGCTGGAGTAGGAGTGGGAGCCGTCCTCTTCCGGATTGTTCTACCTAACTCGAGGTCACTAGCTTTGTCTGTGGAACATCCTTCCACTTCCACACTGACCTCGGGATCTGAATCCCAGTCACTATCACCGTGATCTTCTTTATCACCCACTGCACCCAAACAAGCAATGGCAGTCTCATCACAACATCCCTTGCCACTGTTCTGAGTGACTTCATCATGCTCTTTTCTTGCATAATGTCTTTTCAGATATGCGGCCTTCTTGAAGGTAATTCCGCAACCTTTGCATGTAATTCTCTTTCAAGCACACGTCATAATATGGTTTTGGAAATTAACCGTCACCGGTACATCCTCTTTGCATACTGCAAACGAGGTTCTAGTACTCGGGGTAGTGTTCGCTTTCACCATTGTCGTCCTTTGTGATCGAGCAGGACCCTTGCGTTTAGTACAAACGGCACAACTGTTTACATAGTTCTTCACATCATGTCGTAATCCAGGCCAGTAATATCGTTGTCTTATCTTTTCAAATGTTTTCTCTATACCAAGATGTCCTGAGGCCTTGATACCATGCATTTGTTTCAACACAACTCGCGTTTGTTTTAATGGGACGATGACCTGCAAATATACAGGTTCGGTCCCACGAACATCCCATTCTCGTACTACTAAGCCATCTCTGACTTCAAGACGCTCTCATTGGTTTTGTAGTATCTTGAGGAAATGACTGCATCCTGCAACGTCAGTATACTTAGGACGTGCATTATACAGGATCCACTGCTTCAGACGTGAAACATCTGTGTCAGCGCTCCGAGCTGAGACAATATCTTCTATTATATCAGCATCATGCGGTTTCCTCTGTTTGATGATATTCACTACAGGTTTTACCTCTCTCGTGTCATGAAAATTGTCACCACATTGTCTAAATTGCCTCCAATTTAGATCATCAGCATTTCCATGCAGCCGACGTGCTCTGTGCTCTATCTTGAAATCATACAACGCCGTATTGCTACTCGCGCACCCTGAAGCTCCTTTGCTTTTGATAGAACACCTGTCTCCATTGATACTTATTTGCTCTGACGCCAAGTCAATATGACAATGATACTGCTTGAAAAAGTCAAGGCCTAACATGATTTCTCCATCAATGTCCGCAACTACCGTCGTGATCGGATAGGTTTTTCCATTAATACGTAGGTCTACTGTGGTTAGACCTTTTATTGTAAGCGGCGTGCCACATGCCGCGATAATGTCCTTGTCAAAACATGTGAGGTGGGCACACTTTCCACGAATCGAACTCCAAGTCCGTGTTGACATCAGCGAAAGTGTAACCCCTGTGTCTATCAGACAGCTTACAGCATATCCCTCGATATGTGCTGTAACGAAAAATAGGCCGGCTCCATTGAAAGTGGATGTCTTTACTTCGCCACCCTTGTCACCTCTACTTTGGTCCTTTTTATGGGACTCATACGTATTAGTTCTTTGATTATTATTATACCTGGGAACATCATACCTTGGGTTCCATCTAGGTGTTCGGAAGTTATTCTGTGGTCTATCTGAGCCCCTATTCCTTGGTTGAAATTGCCTCGGAGCAGTTTTACTTTGTCGTTTCCACTCACGGAACTTGTTTTGTAATTGCTGTATTGCAGACTGCAAGGATTTGAGGTCGTCCTTCTGTTTTCTCTGGTTATCGCCCTCTGCAGTACTCGTTGCCAGCACCTGACTTAAGGCAAAATGTTTTTGCTCAGCCCTGTAGTAGGCTTCCATTTCGACTCATGACACACAACATTATTCAGACTCGATTGTCTGGCCTGTTTGGTGCGTATCGTCAATTCTACGCTATGTAGCGAATCTAGAAACTACTCTTTTGCAAGAGTTTCTCTAACATCGGCTGGGGCTGTTGGATAAGCCAAATTTGTCAGCCTTCTAATGTCCTGGGCCATNTGTATGGAACCCTATGTCTCGGACTATGTATGGAGACCTATGTCTCGGACTATGTATGGAACCCTATGACTCGAGACTATGTATGGAGACCTATGCCTCGAGACTATGTATGGAACCCTATGTCTCGGACTATGTATGGAGGCCTATGTCTCGGAACACGTCGAAATGACTCTGTGTCTGTGTGAATCGATACCCTAGGTATGGAGCCTTATAGTGTTTGTATGAAGGTAAGTGACTTATATATCAACTATTAGCGACCCGGGCTGCTGAGGGTTAGGAATCCAACTTCAATGCTCTCAGAACGTTTGAAGATGATAGCCAGTCTCTATGTGCCCAAAGTCCCTAATGTATGTTAATAATATTATTTAATTACATTTTTTCGCGATCTTAACTCGACGAAGTCGGCAGCAGAACTGACTGTTCATACTACTATTTCAGAGTTTATTTACAGGTCCATGCGAGCCCCTTCACGGAGTCATTTTAGCTGGACCTGCCCCTGTGACCTTTCAGGAGAAAAGGGTTAATTTTGAGCCAAAGTAGGTCAAATTTACCCCGGCTGCCCGGGTATTCGCCAAAGATATAATTTAGATCCAAATATACCAGTGCACGGTGGCCAATGAGACCTTAATGTGCACTGGTGAAAAAAAAATAATAATTGACAATTCCAAGACAATCCTGTCTGGACGCCTCCGCCAAGGGAGTGCAAGCACCGCTCTGCCTTTATGGCCCCTCTCGCTGTCACCGGCTGTCGTCTTCGTCCCCGAGACAGTTTCCCCAGCGCGTTGAGCGCACTGAGTACCGCCGCCCCGGGGTCCCTCTTCAAAGCCAACCCCTCGAAGTTCTGGGCTAAGAACACCCCGCTAACCGCGGAACCCAGGTCTGTCCCGTATTTCCTTCCCACTGGTGGTCTTGCTGTCCCGCTGTACCCGTCCCTCTACAGACGGGACCTCTGGACCGGTACGGGCAGGCGAACTCTCGACGATAAACAGCGGACTTGACCAAGTCCACTGCATCTTGGAGAAGACAGCAATCCCAGCAGTAAGGAAGACGTCCGGCTCGAGGGTGACGGACTCAGCTGGATTAGCTGAGCCATCCGCAGAAGCTCCATCTCTTAAATAGATCTTCTGCATACTGACTGTTCATAGAGGAAACGCGCGCTTTTATACTTTCTGTTCATGCGGCGTTACTCGGACATTTTCATAGTGATACTGTTGAGATCTACGTAATAGTGGTTTGGCTTAATTATATCGCATAATAATGAGGCTCCGGTCTTTATCAACGCAATAAACATTTATTAAACAAATGGATATAGAAACAACACACACAGATACTTTGCAAGGTGTATATTTCAACAATGAACAAAACCGCTGCAATGCTTACCGCAAATCTATGGACGCTATTAATATATTAACTAAAAGAAACAATGTACCCGAAGAAACAGAAGGAAAGTAAAAACGGTGTTAGGGTAAAAATCGACACAAAATCACCAACACAACAATCAACCCATGTCCGAAATAATGGAACCTTCATAATTTATATAACATACACAATACCGTTAACCACTTAACTTATATTCCTACACGATAATTAAAATAAAATAAAATCCAACGGCCAATTGTATTTTTGAAAACAAATGGCACATGCGCTATTCAGTTCTGGATTATATTTTTTGTAAGTTAATATGTAACACGCTCAATGTTAATTAACCAATAAATTAAGCAAAAAAAAGAGGCGTGAATTGATGCCAACTTATTTTTGTCAGATAGGAATTCATTAAAATAATATTAAACTATTTTAATTCATTTTTCCAAAATACTTAATATTAGGAGTCTGTTTATTGTTATGTGTATTGAGATGTTAAAATAGTAAACATTTATTATATACAAATTGGATTATACCGTATTAATTGTTCTTGTTTTCTTCCACCAAATGTACCATCCAATGCAGTAAGTAAAGGAAAGATACGTGTTAAAAAGCTACAATTAGCCAAAAACCTATGCTGGCATTTTACGAATACTGCATTAGATAATCGCATGGAAGCTGATACCACAAGCAAAAGCAGCAAGCATTTTGTAACATTGACTCGAGCAAGTTATCATTCAAAGCAACAGTGACGATAAATTAGCTCTCAGCATGCTTTAAGCACAGCGAATACAAATACTCGTGTGAATTCATTTATTGACAAGCACTTTCGCGGTGAAACGGGTATATTGATTCACGTTTCGACAAAATAAATACCCAATTTAACTGCGTTTTCATTTTTGTTCGCTTTCAAAAGTTTTAAAATAGTTAACCTTTATAAATGTGTAATCGTTTCCACTCCACCAATTGTGATATGGATCGGTTTGGATTAAAATCGACAATATTTATGCTCCGCTCGCCTTATGGATTATTTACACAACTTTCGTACATAGCTATGACTGGTTCCGAGCTTAGCTCATAAACTCATGGCCGTCATTGCAAACCACGTTAAGATGATCAATTAAAATACTGTTGCTTCCTATTCAGTATATGTTTTCTAGTTTTCTTCTGTTTTCATATTGCTTTGTGAACGGTACATAAAATTAAAAATTGTGTACACAATTGTAATGAGTTTAATTCAACTAGAAAAAAAGTATGGAAGGATTTTACTTGTGACTGTAGCGTGATGGAGGTAACCGTGGCGATGGAATTGACATCACCCGTCACATTGTTTAACGACCGTTTTTCGCAATTTAACTCATAATTCTAAATTACATATAATGACGTGATTCATCTCACTCGTTAAAATGGTTGTTAAACATGTTATCTGTCATTGAATTACATAAAAGAGTGTTAACGTTACTCAAAACAACACTGTTTTTTAAAAGCGGCGATAAATTAATATAACTTCTATTTGATTACATTACGATCAGAATGCTCATTTTCAAATGGATCTGAAATAATCGATCAACGAATGGATCTTTCATCTAATGTGGCACTATCCAAATAACAATATAATTACGAAAAACATTCCTGACGACACCCATTCATTATCAATTTTAATTAATTTGCTTACCAAATGAGTTCCAAAAATGTATTCGTTTATCTTAAATGAAGCTACATTTACGGATACACAAATTAGAAACGGTTATGAGGTCATATTATGTTAAGAAATATCGAGAAAGACGTATGTGTCAATCGATACGTACCAAATATAAGAACATGTTTTAGCAAATTAAAACAATACAGGTAAAAACTGCGTAATTAAATAATGAAACGCGTTTCATAAAGACTAGTACTGCGATTCGCCAATTAAACAAATGGGTGAGCTACATAAAACCTACAAGATACTAACTCTTATAGCATGGAATATTAACATCAAGTTGCAAGTAACGATTCAGCATTATCTTTATTTGTGGATCGTCTGTGACTTCACGATATCAGGTAGCTCATGCCATGCATGCGATATGCTTATTCTTCACATTTCCTTACATTTGTATGAATTCATTAGTATAGTTCGATGGAAGTCAATATCCTGTTATCCGTTGTCATAGAATATTGAAACGATTATGAGGTCATATAATAAATGTATATATAAAGTTAATTTCTTGTCAATACCGAATACAGTTTTAGCAGCATTTAATGTCCTATAAACTATGATGCCTCGAAATAAGCATTATGCACATGTACATTTGGTTATGTCAATCATTACTACTTCTGTAAGCTGTCTGACAGACACAGGGGCTTATTATCCTTTGATATAGTTGCATATCATCCTATGAATACTTTTAAAGAGATTTGTTCACATGTTGAAAAATGACAATTGTTTCTTCTTTTTTTCTTCAGAATTGTATAAAAGTATGTATGCATTATATTCAAACTATCAAAATTATACTCTGAAAGTGTTATATTCAAACTCAAGGGCAGGTACATTATCTGTTGTGTGTTTTTTTAAAATTATATTATAAGTATTGAAATCGTTTCCAAATATTACAGCAGTTTTGTAAATTCATAAATTATATTTTTCAAAAATACAAAAACATTTAAATAAGTTTAAATAAGTGGAATGCAACTACAGTTAACAGTCAGGACGTACTGTCATTATGTGCTGTGTATTATAGACCGGTGGCATTTATTTACTTCATAAAGTGAGTAATTGTCACTTCTGATGGTAGTCCAGTTTTCCTTTTTCTTGATGAACTAACTCTGTGACTTTATTGCAAAATTTCATTGGTTAAAAACCACTTTTACATGACTGAGCTTCAAAGAAACGTCGTCAAACACTAAAATAAGCCATGTTTGTGTCTATTGACCGAATAATCCGTGTTAATGTAAACGGCTTAGATACCTGCATATAAATTGAAGAGGGGTTGTGTGAACATATGACCTTATATGTATAAATCATTTAATGAGTGTAAATTACTATCAATATTGATTGTTGTTAATAAAACAAAAGTGCAATTTATAAAACGAAATAGACGATTCATAGTTATCATGTGGAGATCAATTAATCGTTCCCGTAATAATTGTTTTGTGTCCTTATTAGTTTTAAAAACAAAATAAAGTCTTATTAATAATGTTTCCAATAAATCTACAGTGACGCACAGGAGATGACAATCCCTTTAACAGCGCCGCGTGTATC
Source organism: Dreissena rostriformis (assembly GCA_007657795.1). Lineage (NCBI taxonomy): Eukaryota > Metazoa > Mollusca > Bivalvia > Myida > Dreissenidae > Dreissena > Dreissena rostriformis. Next base: position 119,211 of record VMBQ01000522.1, on the reverse strand, counting down.
GCTGAGAGATAATTTTGATAAAACAATCCACACAATACCGGAGAATAATACAACAAAATATTATCTCTAGGATTGAATGCATACGTGTCCTTCAACAAATAACTGCAAAACATGATCCGATCCCAATCTTTATTATAAATTCAATAATTCTAGAATTCTAGCAAAACCCAATAGTAATGGAACATTTCAGCAGTTATGTTTATTGCACAAGATCAACAAATCGATGTATTTTACAATATTCTCTAATTGTAGACAACAACGTAAAGCCAATCGTTAAATGGGTAACGCATGTTCATATCGGATTAAAATTGAGCAGAATTTTATGTCCTGTAAACAATTATGCCAAAGGAATAAGCATGTTGCACATGTACCATTTGTTATGTCTATCATTACAATATCCTTTGATACAGTTGCAAATCAGCACATGGATATTATTAAAGAGACTTGTTCACAGGTTGGAAAATGACAATTTAAAAAAAAATGACATTGATTTATAAAAGAATGCATTATTTTATTCAAACTATCAAAATAATACTCGTAACTATGTTACATGCTTATCATCGAAAATTTGCAAAAGTTTTGTAACACCGACACATTGTTTCAACTAACATTCTGATTCAAAAGACTGGTCAACTTGTGAATTGGTAGCGCGTTAGTTATTGCTTTTAGAGGTCCCGGATTCGAATTTAAGGGCATGTTTATTTTTATCATATATATGTATATATATATATATATTTTTTATAATTATTGATTTTGTTTCCAAATATTACAGTCTTATTCGCAAATTTATAAACTGATATTTAAAAATATATACAAAAAGTCCCTTTAATACCTAAACATAAACTGGATTGATAAGCTGGAATGCAACTACAGCTATCTAAAAGGATGTTCGGTAATGTTATGCTGAGTATTATGGACCGGTTGCATTTATTTACTTAATACAATGAGTCGAACTATTATCACTGCTGATGGTGGTCCAGAAAGATATAAACGTTGCAAATTATACAAAAAATACTTCGTCTATACACGTAAATCTTTTACTTCGTGATGCGTCGAAATCGGCTTACATATGTTTACGGTTGTATTTTTACATTAATTTACCTCGTCATAATGTTTACTCTATAGTTGGTCTTTTAAACAACACTCGCTAGGCATGTTTGCTCTATAAATCTAGTGTCTTATTGTAAATATATATCAACAGGAGCTTTGTCACAAATATGACTGAAAATGCTCTCGCACCGCTTTGTCACAGGCGTAGCAGCATTGCCAATGGCTAAGTTCAAGGGCACATCATTCAGAAACGTGTGGATCACCGCGCCTGAAAAATTTGTCATGCAAATCTACGCTTGATTGTGATGAAAATTTTAACTTTACATTCAATCGCTTAAGAAATTTGGAAGTAAATCTATCCATAAAGTTAGACCATTGTATGATTCTGCAATAAACATGGTTTGGAGATCGCATTAAAGGATTGTGTAGAGCACAAAAACACATAACTGTTGCTCCCCCTTTTTTTTTAGAGTTTTTGCGCTTTGGTAATTGTTGAAATTTGTCCGGAGAGTGCCTCGAAAAGAAAAACAAGAGCAATCAACTTTAATATAAATAGGAAGGTATATCGTACTGAGTGGATGTAAACGCTTGCTGGTCTATTAATAGATTTAATGCCTTTTGTTCATTTTTGAACTTTAATGTAATCCGGATAATATCTTGAAAACTAACAGAGGTATGAACTGTAATAGGAAGCTAGATCTCGTTTTGAAGATGTTGAGTGCACAATATACATACGTGAAACTCCAGTTGCTAGAGCAGAATTGCATTCCTATTATAAACACTTTCGTGGTCCTTTATTTATGGCAAGTGACCAATGGCCAAAACAGTATAGTATGGCACAATACGAAACAACACAAGAACCATAACTCTTGCTCACCATTTTCAAAGTTATTGCCCTGGGTTTATTTTTCATTTTAAATGTTTTACGGAACATATCTTGAAAACTATAAGGGGTATGATCTCTAAAATAAATATGTAGTTAGATCTTACTGTTGTGATGTGCAGTGCACAAAAACCCATAACTTGTACTTCCATATATTGAGAGTTATTGCCCTTTGTTAATGTATTGCATTTTAATTTTGAATGTGCATATCTTGCAAACTATACGAGGTATTAGCTGTACATTGTATTAGTAGATAGCTCTCAATGATTGGCAGTGCACAAGAATCATAACTCCTGCTTTCATAATATCACAGTAATTGCCCTTGATCATTTTCATACTGAAATTTGAACAAAGAATATATCCACTATACTATGTATGAAGCTTGCATGGTCGGAAACCAGTTCTTAAGACTGAACTGCATATACCATCTCACACAGCGGCAGGGGGTGTTGGTAATTCACAAAAGTGACAGTTTTAGTTTTAAAAACAATAACGACGTGTGAGTAAATTATGAGTTGTATATATATTCGTTGTTCCTTGCTATAAATTATAATAATTTGCTCGTTTTAGTTTATTATTTTTCAACATTTAGCTCCATTGTTAACATTGTGTGTAATTAAATAATTAATATGTAAGCCCATAATAAAAATGTGTTGTTTTTTAAACCTTTATTGTATAAGTAAGTCAGATTTTTTATGAAATTAAAATGATATTTTTATTATTTGATGTAGCCTTTGGTATGTCGGTTGGAGGAATGTATATATTATTTTTAGTATAGCTCCATTTTTAAAATTCATTCGTAAATGCAAATTAAGCCTTAATCATTGTACACAACTGATATAAAATGTTTTCATATCCATCTTAAATTGAATAATTCCATCACTGTGCAAAAANAAAAAAAAAAAAAAAAAAAATTATGCCCATATATATTTTACCAAACCTTATTGCATAAATAATTTTAGATCAATTACATTAATAACCAGACACTTTTCCTCAGTTTAGAGTCATGATACCATTTAGTTTGCGAACTCATCACATTACCCAATAATCAAGAATATACAAAAAGTACAATAATGTACATATCTCGAAACTCATTAATAACTAGTAACAAGAGTGCTTAATGCAGTCTATAAAAGGAATAATGTTACCACATTACTCAAATTAATGTGCATTCATGTTTAGCATAAGTGCCATGTTAGCAGTTGATTTACAAAATTCACGGCATTACCAGTATTAAAATAACCGTCAAATTGTCTTTTAGGTACAGTAATGGGATGAACGAACTGCAAATGTTTATAACACACTCTTATCGTAGGCAATATTGTATTAACAACTTATGCTTAACACTTATATATTAGCAAGAGGGCCAATATGACACTTAGTCGCCTACCTGAGTGTAAGGTATCATCATGTCGTCCCAAATAATGGTTACATAGCTATTTGAAATTAACTGCCCCCTCAATCCGCATCATGTTTACAGATTATTTTTTTTTAAAATTAGCGACCCGGCAGGAAATATTAGTGTGAACAATTATTTCAACATCCACCCGTGTGGTTTTCGGCCTGTAGACAGTCAAAGTTTCCTTCTAATTGCCATATCGTGATAGTTGCTGATTCAGCCAGATATGTTCAACGATCTCAGCTCTTGTTTCTCTCAAGACACGTAGATACCCGCACTGTTTGTGCGATTATGGACCACGAAAGGAACATATTTAACACTCTTCAAAGAAGACAACACAATCATTTTAGGTGTTATATCTCTAACAAAAAGTTCAATACTGCATGTATTATAATATAAAGAAGTGAAACTCCAGCTGCTGGAGCATTATTGAAATCTTATTATAAACAATTAGTTGGTCCTTTATTTATGGCAAGTGACCGATTGCCGAAACAGTACAAAACAGCACAATTATAAGCCGTCTTAAAATAAGCTTGCTTGAGATTGCTTAGTCGAACTTCCAAATTCATGAAGGGTATATTATGCAGTTTATGAAGCAGATCAAAAGAGACATACTAAAAATCATCTCGGTGCACGTTTACTGAAGTCGTACTTGTAATGATGTACTGATAGTCGCCTCTAAATGCAAAGTCTCATACTAGCCACCCTGAGCAGTCCCTTCAACTCAGAATGAAATGTCCAGATTGCAGTCGTCCATATCTTGGTAGAGTTATCCACCAGTGTGGTCTGGAAAGAAAATAACGTTTTATTTTTTAATTGTTACTATTTTTACATTCAGCTGTAAAGAAATGTATGCGTTTTCTATAAGGGTGTCATCATTAATGATACATGTTCTGTACAACTAGTATTACTTTAAAGCCTTGCTATCAATGGGAAACTGTTTGAAGCAATATATTATATTTATAAAACTGTGTATTGTTGTGTTAAAGTAAATGGTATGTGATCTGAATGGTTCGAGATAAAACTCGGCTCACGACAAGGCTATATTGGTCGCGAACATGTTAACCTGCTTTTAAAATTATTTAGCCATGACCATAAATTTACATAAATTCAAAATGGAGATGGATTGCCTATTCTGCTAAATAAAGAAGATTTTAAATTATTAGCATCAAAGGAACACGATCTTCAACTAAAATCATTCAACTAGTATATCTAACTTCAAATTTTTATTTGGTAAGATATCTCTCTGTATATCTTGACTACGTTTTTCTATGGCCAGACGGAACAGGTAAAAGTAAGCAGCATTGCCTCACTCCGGTACTTACATCGAAGGCGTCGGTGAGCTGTCTGTCATGAACGATTTCGCAGGTTATCCCTTCATAAACCGCTAATAAGTGTGTTGATCTTTTCTGGCACTGCGTAGTGTCTCTAGATGTTATGCCGGTCAACGCTGTAGAACTCCTTCTCAAAGTCGATGCAGTTGACGTAGAGGGGCGTGTTATACTCCAGGGATTGTTTCAGAATGATGCGCAGATGTGCGATCTGATCCGTATATTATCTCTCATTTCAGAACCCGACTTTTGGTCACGGAGATGCGGATTTATATCGTCTTTTATTCGGCTCAGCAGTAGACATCTTTCCTTGGATGGAGAACAGCATCGGAAGTTGGAACAGGAATTGATGTCGCTTATCTTGGGGTGCTTGATGAGTTAGCCCTCCTTCTATTTGGTTGGTATTTTGTCTTCTTCCTATATCTTGCTTAAGAGCGGTCAGAGTAGCTCTACGCTGGTTTCGACTTCATCCTTCAGCGATTCTGCATTCAGGTAATTCAGACTTGCCGTCCTTCACTTGCTTGATGGCGTTGTGGGTCACTTCCTTACGATTTGCACATCAATTTATTGGCAAATCGCTTGTAGCTGGCGGTATATCCAGTGGGTTTGCAGGAGCTTACCTGTTGAGTAGCTCCTAGAAGTGCTCGATCCACCTCCTCGTCTGACACTTGTCATCGGCTATGACGCCTCCGGTTATTGTCCCTTATTGGCCTCTCTGACTTGGCAAACTTTGCTGCCATTCTCTTGATGAGAAACATTAACAGGTATGGCATAATAACGCATAGTAATACAAAAATGACCAGCCGTCTTTTACAAAGTAATATACACCTCATCCGTTGTGTAATTCAGGTTTTTCGAGAATACACTTTTAATTATTGAACTTCAATATAAAAATAAGTATAGTCAATACTTAACATCTTTTTTTAACAAACTAGAACTATAATGAAGATTGATGCATGAGAAAGAAAAAGACACAAAAGCACAATTGTATTTTCGATACACAGTTCCACGACATATGAAAGAGAAACTTACGCAAGTCTGATCAGTTCATATCTTTTATTATCCATTTAAGAATGTTACTTATTTATTAAATTCTTCTTTAAATATATTTTCTTTTAATCTTCTTACACAATTATGTTTTGAAAAATACCTTAATAGCTATCAATATGTTACTTATACGTTAGTGAAAAAAGTCCAAGAATATAGCTGTGAGCTCTCGAGGTGACTTCAGTGGCATACCCCAAACAAATGTTTTGTTCTAATCTAGGTTGCGACAACATGTGTTAGGTTATATAAATCGATCGCAAATGTGGCTGCAGAGAGTTGCCATAATTCATGTGTGTCTTCGGCGTTGGACTTAATTGTGTGTAGATTTATAATTCGCATTTTCAATGGAAAAGTACTCTGATATTAATAGTCAGACCTTTACAATTTGAGAATATTTGTTCGACATTTAAGTTAAAACGAATAAGTTTTCTCACACACTGACTACGTTCGTCCACAACCGGAACATATAGGAAAACCTTAACATGCTCCTATAGGTGTTAGAAAAGAAGACAATACTCCAACATTTTAGAGGTCTATGTTTCAATTGAAGCAGTGTTATAAATGCCTTACAACGCAGTTCAGATAATAATGAAAACAGCCATAGCATTTTAAAGCACTCCATCAACTGCTCAAACCTGCTTCGATAAAGATGACGCCGAAGGCTGTAAATGAAAAACTCATACTAGTAAGCACGTAAGTAGTAGCTGGTAGCTTTTGTCACAATGTGTTTCAAACAGAAGATACTATTGCCAAAACCATATTTTTTACACACTTTTTAATTTTATTGACATTAATAAATGGATGCTTCTCATCTGAACTTTTATTATTATTATTTTCTAAAGTTTAAACTATCTATTCCAACGACAAAACATTTTTATCTGTTGATACGCATTAATATAAAGGACTAGTATTGAAACAAATACTTGTATTGCAACTTAAATTATTTTCATACTCTTATTTTTACAATGATTTCATGTTAATATTTATTTCATGTTAAGACATGAATTTTATACTAGAATAATATTTACAGGTGTAGCAAGATTAGTATGTTTCTTATTTTGATCTAACAACATTACGGACATGTGTGTCGTTAGTGGTTAGTCATAAATGTTATGATTATTACAACTGCAAAGGCGCAAAAAGAGTTATATCAGAGCAGAAATGCGTAAGTAATTAACAAGTTGTCCTAAGACTTCCTGTGTTGAGTGCCGTGAATAATAAATCATATTAGTGTACATTGGTTAAATGTATTTTTCAGGGGCTGGGGGAATTTGCACATGTCTTTGGAAATTGCATTTGCATCTTATGATGTAATGTATGTATTTCAGCCACAACAAGTGACGAATTGTGTTCCCTTCAATGCCATACACATCGACCGATCCATAGACTCTTCTGGGATCGGGGAGGGAGCGATACGTAAACAGTGTAATAGGAATCCCATGTACGGTAAAATATGCTCAAATGCCGGTTGCATTTTCCGTGCAAAGTAAGTCTGCATCTAAGCCCCTTACACAGCAATTTATAGCACAATACCACCCTCATGAGAACACTTATTGACCGTAAACCGTTTTTGAATTGTTAGTACCAGTTTGTATGTTAGCTACCTACAAACAAAATTACAGCCCAATACCACCATCCTTACTTAAGATATTGAAAGGTATCTGTTTATCCATCTCTAGCAACAGTGATTTCATCCCACTGGCCACAAATGCAATCCCAACATACTTCTGCATGTAAGTTAACTACAAACAAAACAAAAAACTTGAAGACAAATACCACAAACAATTGCCCCGAACATAAATGTGAAGTGTCATTTGAATATATGTAGTAGAAACAGTGATACTGAGATGTTTTACATTTACCGTAACCACTGTATTACGCCGACGCCGACGACGATATTCGGGTGAGGAGTATAGCTGGACAATTCGGTATATAATGGAGCTAAAAAGGATAACCTGATCGGGAAATAATACGATCCAAGTCATGTTATATATTGTTTTCGTCGTTTGAGCACGTGCGAATTAGACGAAAACTACTTTCCCTTGTCAATGTAGGTTCCGATAGGTGGCTCTGTAAGAGAGCGTTTTCTTCGTGGCCGAGTAACTCTGTTCAGTCATTCAGCGTTGGGATTGACTGATCGATACATGTGTTAATTTGCACTGGGTAAACTTGCATATGAACATGACCACGCGGTCTGGTGAAGAGTGTGCTTCTCAGGAAAACATGGACTTGAATAGTTCAATTAGGGAACTTTAAGTAGAAGTGTGCGAAAAGAAGAGAGAAATAAGTTCTTTAAAAGAAGAAGTTCGAGGGAATTCGCTTTCCGTGCGTTCAGAAGTTAAAAAATTGAAGACGGAACATAAACTAAAATGTCGATACGAAAGCAACAAAATTCAGCACGATTTCAATTGCACGAGACCATTTAAAAGCCAGGTGTTTTGGGCAGTTGAAAACAGCAAGCAAGAGTACGCTCGCGAGCTAGTTAATGACTCTTGTGAACAGTAAAAGCGACGAAACAAGCTTATCCGAATAGCAGACATGTCTGAGGGCGGATGGGAGACGGTTCGCCAATATAAGGCAAACCCCGTGGCTAGCGACTCGAATGATGAATCCAGGATCAACAGAGCGGATGCGAGAGCAGCCAAGAAGAAGAAGGCGAAGTCAACGAAACGTTTCAAGCCTTCCGCTACCGTCACTTCCGGAAGCTTGCCACGTGGCGGAAACACATTTTCGTTTCCGGATCAACAGCAGCGACCAGAACCCATGCAACAACTGCATACTTTTCGTCCCCATTACTTCAAGGGCAATGCAAGAGACGGAATTGGTCCCTGTTTCGCTTGTGAAGAAACCACCCACCTCAGACGCCACTGCCCCTACACCCGGCGGTTCCCGCAGCTTGACGTCCCTACCAAACAGTAGCCACAGACCGCAGAACCCAATTATACCAGACGTAGATTAAAAAAGATGAGTATTTATTGTTTACTGATAACTTTGCTAACAGTCAGGAAATATTTACTGACGACTTTTATGAGTACGAACAAGGCCAGAAAGAAGTACTGGTTAAAAGTACACTGACAAATCATGTGCAGTTTTGGAAAGATATTGGAGCTAACCAATTCATTTTAGACACTATTCAAAATGGTAATAAAATTCCATTCTTTTCTTTGCCAGACCATGTATATTGTCGAAATAATCGTTCAGCTTTAAATGAAAATAATTTTGTGACTGAAGCTATAAAAAGTTTGTTAGATCGCGGTCTTATTGTTAAATGTACGAATGCTCCAAACGTTGTTAATCCGCTGACAGTTTCTAGTAATAATAATGGGAAAAAACGACTTATTTTAGATTTTCGAAAGGTTAATCCACATGTTTGGAGTAAAGTATGAAGACTTGCGTTTAGCATTGATGTATATCCAAAAAGATTGTTGGATGATTAAGTTTGATATAACGTCTGCATATCATTTTGTGGATATTTTTCTGCCACACACATATTATTTAGGTTTTACCTGGGAAGATTGTTCAGGTATTCTGGTCTATGACAAATTTTTGGTTCTTCCTTTTGGTTTGTCGTCTGCTTGTTATATCTATACAAAATTAATGAGGCCATTAATTGCAAAATGGAGAGGCGAAGGTAAATAGATCATTATGTTTTTAGATGATGGTTTTGGCACCGCAGAGACATACGATAAAACAGTTATTATGTCACGGGAAATTAAATCAGATTTGTTGTTATCCGGCTTGGTGCCAAACGTTGATAAATCATGCTGGGAGCCAGTGCAAGAATTACAATGGCTAGGATCGCAGTTAAATACAGCTAATTTCACCGTGTGTATATCGGGATGTAGAATCGATAAAGTTCTACAGACACTTAGATTTTTACAAACTTCGGACTATGTTTGTGCGTGAAGAGTTGCTAGTTTTGTGGGACAAATTATATCTATGGGTATAATACTGGGAACTGTTTCTCAAATTATGACTAGGTGTTTAAGCATCGACATACTTAAAGCAAAAACTTGTAACTCTTACATTAAGTTGTCTGAAGAAAGTATGGTTCAACGTTTTGGAATGAACATTTACAAATTATAAATGTTAGAGCATTGGCAATCAGTCATGGCTGTACTAGAATTGTTTATAGTGACGCTAGCAGCACTGGTTTAGCAGGGTATGAGGTCGAAATGCAAAGCGGTGTAGTGCACGACACGTGGTCGCCGTCGGAAGCGGCAAAATCCTCCACGTGGAGAGAAGTGTGTGCTGTTTATAGAGACTGTTGTCGCTTGAGCATGTATTGGTAAATCAAAGAGTTAAGTGGTTTACTGATAACACAGGTGTATGCAGCATTGTTGCTAAGGGCTCCATGAAGCCTGAATTACAAGATTTAGCGATTAAAATATTCGGGTATTCTTTATAGTTCATTCTATTCATTTGGAAGTTGAATGGATACCAAGGAGAGGGAATTATGTGGCAGACTTTTTGTCCAAAATAGTAGAAAAAGACAACTGGGGTATTTCCCCTTATATTTTGTCAATAATTCAGTCTTCATGGGGAAATTTAGAGGTCGATTTCTTTGCCTCTTAACATAACGCCAAATTACAACGTTTTTATTCTAGATTTTGGTGTAAAGAGTCTGAAGGAGTTGATGCTTTTACTTACCCGTGGGCGCATAGTTTTGGCTTATTTGTACCACCTATAATATTAATACCAATGGTATTATTAAAAATGCAATCTTGTGGGGCAAAAGGTGTTTTGATTGTTCCAGAATGGAAGTCGGCTAATTTTTGGCCTATGATTTGGACAAGTTATGGACATTTAAAGTCGTTTGTAATAGACTATATGGTTTTACCTACGGAAAAAAGTTATTACATACCTTGTAAGAATGGTTCTGAGTTGTTTGGTGTTGAAGATCTTAAATTTTGCATGTTAGCACTTTTGATATCATTTGTGAATCATGAACATTGATATCGTTGCTTAATGTTTGTAAATGTTATGTGTAAAGTAACAAACTGTGTCAACTTTAGTGCTGTTACACATTTATTTTTTTCAGAGATACGGAAGTGAAGTTGATGGCTTGCCAGAGGTCTTGGCGGAGAAGGTATCCTTGTTGCCCGAGTTGCTTATAGTCACCAAAGCGGAAAACACGTACCTCAGTTACAAAAGGGGCTTCAATCGATGGCGTCGTTGGGGGTATGCTAATGGGCTTTCAAGCGGGGACGCCTTGTCCGCCAAGGCTTTTCAAGTTACGCTATATTTAGCGTCAATTATACAAACAGCTAGTAGTGCAAGTCCGATTATAAATGCGTTTTACAGTATTAAATATTATCATGATTAATTCGATTATGTATCACCTACTGATTCAAGACTTGTTATTAATGTGTTAGAAGCTGCAAAACGGCGTTTAGCGAAACCTGTGAATAAGAAAGAAGCAATGCAATGACTGTTGATTTACTGCAACAAATGTACACATATATGTATGTTAAAACTGATGTTATGAATCAAAGATTTATGTGTATATGCCTTTTATCATATGCTGGGTTTTTAAGAAGTGTAGAGGTACTAAAGTTGAGAAGGAGCGATGTTTGTATTAACAGTAGTTACTTAAGTGTATTTATTGAATCTAGCAAGACAGATAAGTTTCGTGAAGGAGCATGGGTGCTTATTGCTAGGACAGGCACACAGTTGTGTCCAGTAGTCAATTTACAGAAATACCTTACTTGGACAGATTTTTCTTCGGAATCTGAATGTTACTTGTTTCGTCGGTTAAGTGCAACGAAATGAGGGCATAGGCTCAGACAGGAAAACAAGTATTTGTCATATAGTACATTTAGAGAATCGTTTTTGATTGCGTTTAAACCGCATGTTCAAGACATAAGCAAATATTGCCTTCATTCTTTGAGAGCTGGTGGCGCAACTGCTGCGGCTAATAATAGCATTCCTGACAGGTTATTTAAACGTCATGGTAGATGGCTGAGTGAAACAGCTAAGGACGGTTATGTCAAAAGCTCTGTTGATGAGAGGTTAAGGGTTTCAATGTCACTTGGCTTATAACCATCAATGCATTCTTTAATAAGCCAATTATTATTGGTACTACACTTACAAGCCCGTTCTGTTAATTCAGTCGGTCATACCAATGACTTACCAAAAAATGTGTTGTATTTTTGTTTTTTTTTCCTATCGGGAGCGTAGTTGTAAAGGGAAATTAAAATTGTGCAGGGATTGTAAATTAAAATTGTACATAGCAAATTTACATGAGGAACAAAAATAAAATAGCATATTATACACGAGTTACATATCAATATGTACGGTGTTGATCAGAACAACAACGAGGCTTTCCGATAATTCTTGGGTAGAGAATACTGTCGGGAGATCTAAAGCTGGTTTAATAATTTACTTATTGATATATGATATGAATCACGTGTTAATTTATTTATTTTAATAATATTTGATACATATATGGCAGCAAGAGTATTGATCACTGCGTAATTAGGGTTACAGGTGGATTTATTCATTCTAGAGCTGTAACGTTTCTGTAGATGCATCAATAAGATCATTGCGGACATCTTTATTCGATGTTCATAAGCACACCAGCTTAATACGATACTATTCTCTTTTATATATTAATAATTAAAAATAAACTGATATTTGCATTGTGGGTTTGAGCACATTTGTCATGTAAACTAAGGACGACATCCTTGGTGCTCTTCTAATTATTTGCCATACATATTGTCTCCTGTTTCCATTCTTCTATTGTTAAAGGTGGACCACATAAATTGATGAAATGGTAAACTATCTAAGGTCTCACGTTAAGAAAACGTAATCGAATCGGATTACCAACTAAATGATGATTAAAATCGAAATGAATAGATCCATAACTAAATCGATGCAGCTTTAATGGCCTGTACAATGATCAAGTTTAAAGCGTAGTGATAACATTAGAGTCGCGCTTTGGAAAAAACGGGCGTAATGCATGTGCGTAAAGTATCGCCCTAGATTAGCCTGTGCAATCCGGACAGGCTAATCAGGAACAACACTTTCCGCTTTTATGGAATTTTTCGTTTAAAGGAAGTCTCATCTAAATGAAAATCTAGCCTAGGCGGAAAGTATCGTCCCTGCCTATCCTGTGCGGACTCACAGGCTCAAACTACACTTGACGAAAATGTTCTGTGCAGTTAATGTCTACATGTCGTGAATCAGGTTAAATTACCTTGCACAAAACCAACTTTGAGATAAGGTAAATTGATATGCCTATTTATGATACAAAACAACATTTGCATTGTTTTTCATAACATATATACCATTTATACCACTGTATGTCTTTGAACTTAAATATTTTATCATTTATCGTATTTATATAAATAATTATACGTCTTTGACACCTACATATTAAGGTTAAATGACAATCGGTGGTAACTAATCACTTGATTAAAACTTGATTAAAAAAATATGATAGACGATACATTACAATTATCATTTTCCTTTAACAAAGCGCGTTGCTGAACGATCCTATCCCGGGGGAAATTAATCAACATAAAACCAGAACATTAAGCAACCTTGTATAAATAATAGAGTATATTTTATATAACATATACAGGTTAATGGAACGCAAAATATACTCAGAACAGTTGCCAAGTGTAGCAATAGTAACCAACAAATGACCCAAAAAATCAATTCTATCTCAAACCAGTTTTTTGATGTTGTTATATATTGATGACTTTATGACTGCGTAATCAAAACAGCACCCAGTCCGTAAAAACGTAAGACTTGTGCAGACTAGGCTATACAAACTTTAAAGAAAAAGTTTGTATGATACCTGTTGTCGAGGAATAGTTTTCTTAAATCACTTCAGACAAATCAATACATGCTGAAAGGTTATCGTTACATTACATAATAATAATCATTTAATTATTACACGCCCATCAAGCTATCCTTGTAATTGAATGTCCATTTAAATGAAACATGTAAAGAAATTAAATATTAATTATTTACCTATAATTTAAAACCAAAGCTTAATTACGGTAGTATGAAATCAGTTTAATATTTACGGCTATTTTCTTCGTTAATTCCATTATCATTTAAGATTGGATGCGACGTCACGCACTGTAATAAAGTGCATTCATGTAAAATGCCTTTTATATTACCGATTATTGAAATTCGTAAAATGATAACGTTAGTGTTTAGTGAAACTGCGAGTATCAAACAGTTCACATATGAACATTACTATCATTAACTCATAATAACTTCTTATAAAGACTCAGTGTCATTTGGACAGAAAGGCCTGTCTCATTATATGTATCGGGGCATACTGTCATTGGTTTACACAACACAATATGAAACAAGGGCAACACATAACCAACACAATACAACGAGCTTTAAACGCATTGAAGTTGTTGACATTAATGTGCGTTATAAATGTATTTTGCAGTGTTTAGTCTGGCAGTTCGTCTTAATTGATCAATGTTTGTATGTTTGAATGGTATAAAACGTATTTAATCGTTTCAGACTCAATACAAAGTTATCACTAAAAATGTTAAAGCAGATAATGTTTAATGTAGACGTTCTTGTAAATAATGCTTTCGAATAGTGGGAAAATGTATTCGCACCACGAACAAAGCAGGTAATTGTTAATGTAAAATGATATGTTAAAGGAATTTCGCAGTGTGACTTGAATAATGTGTGTTAAAGAAGATAAGCTTCAAAGTAAAAATTCGCAAAAATCGTTAAGGATCAAAAGTTGCTTATTTTATCAGGTTATTTGTTCCCTTAACTTATAATTGCAAAATATATAGAATCGAATGCAATACTGGGCAACATAACATGTAAAAAGAAATAATCAATTAATAAAATATCATTTGTTTGGGTTTTTAAAACATCTTTATTATGTTGTATGTCCGTCACCAGCACGGATCACTGCATATACCAATATTAATTTGCCAATTCAGCTGGTGTCGTGTACCTAAGGGTTATGTGCTAGGGGCTGATATACCAACCAATATTGAAGTGATACAATCTTTAAAGAAGATCAATGGGATTTTCCATTTATTAGTGCATCATCTATAATAACCTTTTCATGGTTACGTTTTTCAAACAAATACATTGGTAAAGAAGCAAATATATATTTCTAGCAATTTATTCGATTTTTATTTTATTTTAGGTTATCTCACTTAAACACAACTAATTGATGTATAGTCAGTAAAATATAAAAAGTCCATGGTGGTGAAGGTGAGAGATATTTCCAGCAAAGTGCGAAATTTCAATGAAATAAGATTTTCATATTAAAAATGTACAATATGTTAAGTCAGTGGTGCGTTTAGACGTTTGTTGATCGAATGACGAAGAAATTCGTTTGTGGCATTTTTTTTATCAATGTTGCATAATCATTAACGTAGATTAGCGGTATACTTATTCCTAAACATTATTGTGTTTTTCTCGAGGAAAACTTGTTTGAATTGTTGAAGACCTTATGTGTCCGTGGTTTTCATCAATTATTGTAAATAATCAAGAAAAAATTGTATTCTTTAAGTACGCTGAAAATGATAAAATACCGCAATGTAATAATGATACATGTATAAATCAAGAAACATCGCCAAGAAAAACAAATTATGTTACCTTATTCTTGTCCTTTTTTTAATACGGCAAGTGACAAATTTTCTATACAATACAGCACAGCACTTATAAATATATACATTCAAAAAAAAGTCACAAAACAAACTTGTGTCAATAAACATGAACCCCAATACATTGCAGTTAAACTGAACACATCAATATTAGAGTTAAACAATGTAATTGAATTAGAATTACAATACTCATTCGTTCAATATTCATCACAAGGACATAACTGTAACCTTATGGGGAACGATGGCATGGATTAAATACACGTATCGGATGATCCCACTCTTGTTCAGAACAAAGCATCATATTGTACACATTCCACATCATCGTAATGAATCAGAGAAAGGTTCCACATTACATTACATAAAATGCATAATTACATAGCGTTGATAAATATAAGCAAAATTTAAAAAGGCTTAGCATGATTTGTGTATTGTTCATTTTAGATTTAACGCTGAATGAATGGCGATGTAAAAAAGAACATAAACAAAACATCGAAATGATATTTGAAAAAGTATGTTCCAGTTTGTTTACCATTGTTAAACATACGGAGGATTATTTTGTCTACACTTGTAAACCACCATTAAACCTATGTTAAACGACCGAATTTTGATTATTTAAAATTTAAGACAAATAATGTCAGCACTGTGCGAAGGCAAAGCTAATATACTACATAGTAGAGCAATTCATTATTGACCATAACTTAGTTTAAAAAAGGAATTGTATAAAGGCTTATCTATCAGATATCTCTGTGATAACACGGCCGCTGTTGTTCATAATAAGCTGTTTTCAACAACGTTCCAACACAATACAGTTTAAAATTCTCAAGGTAGTGTAGTAGATAGTGTTATTCCATTTACACTTCGTTGTCTGCATATCATGTTCCGCACGTCATTCCTAAAGGTCCTTCCTGACAAGACATAATTATGCTAAGCAGTGTATCGCGTGATTTGACGCTCTAAGTATCTCTGTGCAATAATGTGGTAGAAATTCGTTTATATTATGATATAACCAGATATTAGTATGTATTTGATTCGTAAGCCTAGTGTCTCTAATGATTAGATAGATTATAGACGGGAACTGTGTAATAATATACGCCACGTTGACTGCCAGAAGATTCCTTGTAACATAATTAATTCGAGATTTCTTTCCGTCGATGGAGGTACGAATTTTTACTCGATAATTATACTAGATACACTAATCACAGCAAACGGTGTTAAAATGAGGAACAAAAAACAGTCATACTGCATGCGATCGTATCCTTTAACTTTATCATAATTCCGGATACTAGTATATAGGTTGTTTTCATAATGAATTATCATAAAATTCTAAATAACAACTATGACACTAGCCATCAAGATTTCGGCTATCGTTACTGTCTAAATAGTGACGAAAGTTTTTACTTTAAACGGAATCACTACATACGCTACTCGTTCCATTGATATGAGTACCAAAGTCCAGGCGCTGAGATCCGCACACGTCGTGCCGAAAAAGCGGTAATACAGATCAAACCACAAATCTACTTCAAACGCCGCAAAAGCGGTTATACACTTAAAGCCACAACCCATCATAATATGTATAAATATACCAAAACATTTGTAGCATGTAACCAGTATATCAAGTATTGCCAGGGTTCCAAAAAGGTAATACGTTGTTTAAATTCCACTTTTTCGTTTGGAAATAACGACGGCGAGTATGAGACCATTTCCAATGAAGGATGCCAATGAAATCAGTGAAATCAATCCAATATGAATGGGTATAATCGATTCAAAACCATCAGATAAACCTAGTTCATCACCGGTTGCGCGAGTATTGTCTTCATATGTGACGTTATCCGTGGCGCGAGGGTCGTCTTCATCATTATACCAGTCTGCC
The DNA here is from genome assembly GCA_007657795.1 of Dreissena rostriformis. NCBI lineage: Eukaryota > Metazoa > Mollusca > Bivalvia > Myida > Dreissenidae > Dreissena > Dreissena rostriformis. Next base: position 102,023 of record VMBQ01000522.1, on the reverse strand, counting down.
TGATTAGCTGCGACGTTATCCATTGTATCGTGGTGCAAATATCAGGGTTTTTTTTACACTTCTCGCACATATACAACGCTCGTTAGGTGTTTTTCAAACGTGTACAATAAATGCAGCGTTCTTAAATGTTTCTTAAATCATGACTAGCCGAGATGATCACTGTTGTTTTCGACCGAATTAACGCTGATGCATATTCCGACGATATCTATATGGTTTCATTTTAACCAAATGCGTCTGGTTGACTGATCTTTTGTTGTAGAAAATAATGTAGCCGGAAAAAATAATGTGGATAGATTATAAATATATCTGAAGTTTTGATCAAATTAAAATGAAACCAATGTTTCATAAGAGAAACGTGTTTATGTGTTGAAAGGTGAAAGAAGAAAAGAACTTTAATTGAAAACTCTTATCAGGAATGTCGTTGTCAGAGACCAAAGAAATCTATTATTCCGACGAACACCCATCACGAAATATTCAGTGCGTGTTGCGCGCTATTTATCTGGTTTTGCATATCGAGGTTTAAATTAGTTTTTTGCTTGTGATCGTTCTGATGTTTGAAGATCAAAACACATTTTTCTCTCCGAATAAATATGAAGAAATGTTATCAATAAAAGCCGACACATGAAAAATGCTCGCGCATATTAATGTGATGTGTTCACAAGCTACTATTACACTGGGTTGATATTTCGAAAAAGGTCTGATTTAATGTTCAAATTGTACTGAAAGAGCACTTTCGAGGCGAGGCGCAGCCAAAGTTAATACCGTTTGTTTTTGCATGCGGTGCATTTCATATTCTTTTGTTCTCTACGCAATCATTATATGACTGTTTTTTCATAGTCGATTACATAATAGTGCCAACCAGTGCTATCAGTTAAATTAATTGGGACAGGTAGGTTATGAAATGCCTATTTTACTAAATAAGCCGTGTCCGCAGTCTTCAATATTACCTGAAATATACGCTTGTTCTTTCTTGTTAATCCCTTGTGACGCATAAGTGTAAAGTATGCGTCATGTAAACTTATATGTATGTCGGATCATTCGATGTATCTCGATTAATAATTTACAATTCAAAATATCACACGTATATATTTGATATCAGTCCATAAGTTTTAAGTGAAAAAAAAATCTTGTTGTCAGTGTTGGGCACTTTCAGTCTAGTGTTCTCGTAAAGCAGATATGCCTTAAAGAGACTAGAACTCCGCGAATTGGATGTGTCGCCTGATGGTAATTGGTAAACCAAGAAATTGGCTCATTTCAATAAGTCTAAGTCCAAAATAAGGTCAAGGTCAAGGTCAAGTGAGGCTGGGTGATGCTGGTGTGTGCAGGGTGATGAGAGACAACATCCATGCAAGTATCAAAGCTCTGTAGCAAGCGGTATTGATGTCAGACGAAACGGTCAAATGGGTTAACCAAGATTTTCGTACGGATGGACGGACGGAGAGGACAAACGCTATATGCCTCCCGCATCGTAGATGCCGGGGGCATACAAAAAATCTATAAAAAAAAATGTTTTAAGTAAAGCTCAAGACATAGTAGTTATGAACCTTTTTTGGGTCGCGGTCGCAGATTTCGAAATCTAAACGCGGAGCCTAAGTTCAAGGTCAAGGTCACAGGGGTCAAAACTTGTATGCGCATGGAAATGTCTTGTCCAGATACACATGCGTACCAAATATGGAAGCAATATCTGAAGGGACACAGACGTTATGAGTTTGTTTTTTTGAATCACGGTCGCAGATTTCGAAACCTGAACGTGGACCCCAAGTTAAAAAATTTCATGTACATGGAAAGGTGTTGTCCAAATACACATGCGTACCAAATATGAAAGCAATATCTGAAGGGACACAGTAGGTATGAGCCTTTTTTGAATCGCGGTCGCAGATTTCGAAACCTGGACGCTGACCTCAAGTTCAATGTCACAGGGGAAAAAAATTGTATGCGCATGTAAAGGTGTTGTCCAGATACACATGCATACCAAATATGAAAGCAATATCTGAAGGGGCACAGTAGTTATGAGCCTTTTTCGAATCGCGGTCGCAGATTTCGAAACCTGAACGCTGACCTCAAGTTCAAGGTCAAAGGGGTAAAACATTGTATGCGCATGGAAAGGTGTTGTCCAGATACACATGCATACCAAATATGAAAGCAATATCTGTAGGGAGACAGTATTTATGAGCCTTTTTCGAATCGCGGTCGCAGATTTCGAATCGCGGTCGCAGATTTCTAAATGTGACCTCAAGTTCAAGATTACAGGGTTAAAAATTGTATGCGCATGGAAAGGTATGGAAAGGTGTTGTCCAGATACACATGCATACAAAATATGAAAGCAATATCTGAAGAGACACAGAAGTTATGAACCTTTTTCGAAAAGTGCGACGCCGCCGCGGACGACGCCGCCGACGAAGTAACACCTATATGTCCCCTGACCATAGTCAGGCGACACAAAAATCACAATGAACGCTATCAAGATACGGGTCGGCTTGCTCCTTTGAAAAATCGCTGGACGAAACATTTGAGGATTGTGTATTCAGATTCTTTTACCGTCTACATAACTTGGTGATTTGTCTTGAACGTATTCTTACTTACGGTGATTTAGCCCTTACCTTTACATAAAAAATAGGGCAGTTGTCAGCGTAAGCATGAGTACTTAAAACTTGTAAACCTGCTTATTTATTGAAATGTGAGTAGGTAAACACTTACCGCTTTGGTATGAGTAAAATACTTTGAAACCGCCTGCCTGAAATAGCCTGACCCCCCCCCCACACACACACTTCACTCCTGCTATGCTATTGGGTATTTGCTTGTTCGGATTTATTAGTTATATTTAAATGGGAATGTTTGAATCATATCATGTATGTCCAAAAGGTATAAAGCCGCCGGCAGAAGTTGATAATGAAACATTAATTAAGGGGCAACCACAATGCAGTTATGGTATCAATGTTTATGGCTCTGGTACACTGCACATCCTTTCAATAGCATTTCGAGTTAGGTCCTGAACAGGCAACTCGAAGGTCAGACGGAAAACATGATTCCAGTGTAAATCCCTCTTACATTTGTCTTGTGCTGGCATACATATAATACAAATTTTATGTAGTCAACATCCACTTCTTTCGTAAACCTTTAATGGCAATTTGAAAGGAATTGTCCTCAAATGTTCGTATTTTTTTTAATATCCTTAAATGAATTTACAAGCAAAACTGTGACATTTGGAAAAGTTTTATATCATTATAATAACAAGAAAAAGATATATAAATAGTGTGCCTGATCTCGGGTTCTAACGCGGGACATATAACAATCAAAGCGAACGTGCTTACACGTTTTCGCTTTGAAGCTTTTTAGGTACAAAACTTGCAAATTGAAAAAGAAACAATAACATCATTGCATCTATAACTTCTTCATAAGACAGACGTTTAACTTATTTAACAAACAATTCATGTTAATAAAGAAATGCTATAGGTATACAAGCATCCTTTACGTGATGTGATAATTATTATGATCAGAATGGTATCTTGACAATCGAACAAAACAATTGTAAGAAAGTGTTTTTTTTAATGGGCACATGTTTTCAACATTTTTAACATTCGCTTCTTAAAACAGTCATTACATTATGTTTGTGCCATGTTATTGTTAATGTCAGTCATGTTAAATAAATCATTCATAATTTCAAAAATACTACTTAATTTAACAGTTAAGAATAAACACATATCGATAAGATTGTAGCGATTTGTCATTTCAAAAATGTGAACAACATCATGCAGTTTATGAAGCTAATAACGTCTACTTTCACGCTAAAAAATATCGTTGAACTTGCCATACGTTCAAGACAGATACATGCTATATGATACTTGAAAAAAAATACAAGATGCAAACATATCAATAACTTTTTTTTTATGTAACGAAACGCTCAAGGTAGTTTCAGCCTTCAAATATTACGGGGTTAATTAAAACAAAACGAAAATCGGGTCAGGTTTCAAAAGTGCATTTCAGTTATTAATCACGAGATAAATTAAATGTTTTGACGGATTATTATGTCCTCTTTATATTCTAAACTATTCCGCTAAAGTATGGGTTAAAACAAAAGGCAAAAGACATATAGCAATTTAAAGAAACTTACTATTAGTAAAAACATCAAATAACCTTATTGGCCTGTGTAGTGAACTAGCATAACATAACTGTGCGAACACCGAATGTTTGTTATGTTGTGGTACTAGATATCAAATCTGAATTCGCAGGAAAACAGCTTAGTAAATTAAAAGAAAAATAACTGGGACTCTTTTTCAGCAATTCAACTTCGATATGCGTTAATAAAACGAGCGTGAAGCTCATGTCGCGTTCCTCTTTGATACGATGCACTTCAAAAGATTTATTTAATTACGTTCTACGATATTTATTGCACAAGGGACTACGCGATGTCATCAAACGGAAACACTACAAATCAAAGGCATAAGCCAACAGGAGGCAACCTGTATATGGATTTTGGTTTTATCTATAATTTACGTTTAAATGCCTCATTTCAATGACTTCATTACTAGAAGTAATTTGTGGCGATATAAATAAATTAGCTATGATGCACACTTTATTGACCAGTTAGTTATATAATTTATTTTATTTGATTGTGCTTGATTTAAACTTGGTGTGTAAAACCATTGTTATTAACTTCTTAACGCAGATCTATCATTTATATACAATTTTAAGCATTTGAAATAAAATCACAATTACAGAAAACTACGTGACATTCAAAATCATTGTTCAACGTGTTGAACAGGAGGATATCGATAGTGGCAAATTACTTTAAGTCTGGAAAATTCAATACATTCATGACGAAAGTTTAGCATCCAAATTTATGTCGAGGGCAAATAATGCAAAACACGTACAAATATCTTCTTGGTCAGTAATTAGTTATATTTACACACTTCCTCACTGTTTTGCTTAAGAATACGACCAAAGACACACAACCAAACTGGTTCGCCAGAATGAGGAATACTGAATGATAAAAGCTAAAAAAAAAGAATCTGAATGTAGATATATACTGTTCATCTGAAAACTCTCGGTGCTTAACTGTTAAACACAAAGTTACGATCCATCTAACAAACATAACACTTTTTTGAATAATATGAAATTATTTAAACTTTATAATGAAAGATACAACCGAAATTTTGTTTTTAAGTTAAGTGCTATTAAATTAGTTATGTCATTGGAAAAGATAAGATTAAACTAGCTTCACTTGTAAATCGAAAAGGAAAATCAGAATTTCATTTCACACAAAACTCCCAAAGGGTTCCAAAAGAGATCAGGCCGATCGCAACAGCCGAGGTTTATGTTTTAGAGCGACAATGAAGAATAATGTTAGCAAAATTGTATAGGTTTCATGGATGGTGGGTTTGACAGCCCTTTGGGAATTTTGTGAGATGAAATCCTTATTAACCTTACCTTACAGGTAAGTCTAGTTTAATCTTAAAATTTCATCTCACACGTTAAGTCCGAATTGGTCCCCACAGAGCCAATTTTGCAAATATCAAGACTTTGCAACCGTTTTGATATTTAAAAGCATTACGTTATATATACAGACACACACACACATTTATAATACATATCGCCCGATTGGTGCAAAAAGGTACCAAGTGCCATTAGCAGAGTTTTGAGAAAATCGCGTTTAAACATTTGAAAGTCTATATCAAATCAACTACTTACAACTCAGAACTGCAAATTTTCATATGGTTATATATTAATACAGGCTTCATGCTTGAAAAAATTGAACATGTTCCAGTTTCAATTAGCGATAATTTATCAATTATGTTATATGGTTCCTTTTTGAACAATTCAATATTAGGGTAAACAATGCAAAAAGGTACCATATGTCCACTTGGGTCCTTTTTTGCATCAACTACTTATGCGTGTTGCATTATTTTAAGACACAAAAAGATACCATATGGCAAATAGGGCTTTTATTACCAACACTGAAGTATCTACGTTTATTAAAATGTTACACATCTGTTTAAGTAAACAATGGTGGAGTGTTAAAGGATACAAATCTAAAGAACTCTTTAGTTCAACTGAATCTAAGAGTTTCAACTGAATCGCGCATATTTCAGTTTTGGCAAACATGCCGAGAAAAGCGTTCAGTTCCCATTATGTCAACATTGTAATATTTACTTAATATCAGTACCTTCCTCTTCTCTCCCGCACCCATAAATAGATGCAGGAAAAGACACACATGGTAGCGGACAACTTAGCAAGACTAGGCCTCACCATCAAAAGAGGGAACATCAAGGTGTTCAAGACCAACGCATCCAACAACACACCTATCACAGTAGAATGCGAGGCGCTGGAGGAGGTGGACGCTTCACCTATCTCGGCTGCATCCTAGACAACCATGCAGGAACAGATGCAGACGTCAGAACCCACATCGATAAAGCACGAGAAGCCTTCCAACAACTCTTTCAAAACGGATGCACGTAAAATGTGCATTGTTATTTTTAAATTAATAACTGGTATAGGAATATAATGTGGCAGTACAAATATATTTACAGTTCTATTATAGTCCATCTTCTTCATGAAAAACATGTACATATGTATAAAATCTTAGTATTCGTCTGCTCTCATTACTCTTAATAAACACTAAATGAAGGTGAAAATAATCCACACTCTTATTACCAGCTTATTACAAGACAGCAATTGGTAAAATGATATATAAAATTCATTTTATGTCTGCAAAAAGGTTACATGTGTCATATGGTACTTTTCTGCACTGACATTTATTTAACTTTATTACGCACTCTGGTGCAACAAAGTTGTCTTTGTCATATGCTATCTTTTTGCGCAAACAAATTGTGCAATTTTCACTTGGTACATTTTTACATAGTCATATATCTTTGGAACCGTACAAGCTACAGCTGAGATATTTTTACAGAATGTAGATTATACAAAATGATTATGAAATATTACGAAATGTCAAATGTCATCAAAATGTCGAATGGTATCTTTTTGCACCATTTGGACGATACAGTAAGTACTTTATAAAACCAACAGATTTTTTTTGCAATGCAGTTTTCGTAGAAAAGTCTATTATTTTATCATATAACACAGTTCAATGTATTTGAAGTAAACAGTACATAATAGTAATTTATCATACCGCTGCATTGGTATCTGCCTAATATAACGCTGCCTGATATATTTTTATATCAGTTCAACAGGAAGTTTTTATATCAGTCGATGTTTGGAGATCATTTTACTCGTAATCAACTATAAAGTCATCATTTTTAGTAAAATAGAATCAGATTCAACAAAACAACAATTTGATACCAAGATGTAATATATTGTAGACACAAAAAGCAACCAAAACAGCAAAAAAAACTTATTTTAAAAATATTAAGCGCATTTTCTCATGACGTTATTATTAACACGTCAAACGTCAGAAATCATATTCATTCCCGCTAAAAATGCAGCATCGTGGCGATTGTTTGCATTATTTCTTTTAAAATGATGACGTAGAGGTATTATTAACAGAAAAAAATAGGTAACTCCCTGATCGTTTTGTACTCTATCAGGCTCAACACGAATAAAATAACGGCTCGGCAAGCCTCGCTATAAATTTTATTCTAAGCCTAGCCTGACATATTACAAAACCATCAGGCAGCAACCTGTTAGTCTCTTTATATTTAATTTCAAAATGTGAAATTGGATTCAATATTTATTATATACTATACGTTTTGCTGTTATAACGTGAGAAATCTATCGTATAGCATATACATACCAATATATAGAATAATCACGCATAAGAGAAATATAATAATAGTTTTTATTAAATCGTTTTCAGATCACTGAATAACTTGGTAGTACGTGTTACAGTGATACTTGGGAAACCCAATTATTCAGGGGTTCGTAATAGTAGTTGGCGATTAGAAAGTATTATCATTGCTTTAAAATCAAATTGATGCGTACGTTTTCGAAATTAGTTGTCATCTCAAAATGGCACTTCTTCTTTCAGCGTATAACAAACATCGCGATTATATATTTTTTCACAGTTTCACCACGTTACAAATATGTGTCTCGAATCGCACTATTTCTCCGCGACATGAAGCATAAGTTGTTTTTGTTTTCGATGAATGTTTTGTTAGCTTCGGACATAAGATTCGTTAAAATAAAATCTTCTAAACAATTTATTCAACATCAAAATGTAAAGCTAAGAAATTTCTTTTTACTTCAAGCTGAATTTCTTTCTCTGCACGTATGCGGGTTGAGTGTTTAACTATTGTATCGAACGAAGAAATGTTTAACAGATACACAAGTTTGCCTTCAACCCACGAATTGTGTGTGATTTGGTGAATCGTAGTAAATCAATGCTGCAACAAAAATTGTGAAGTGTTGACATACGTTGTTCGCAAGCTAAATTCTGATGCACACAATATACTGGAAACGTGCATCTTTGGATATTGTTCACTATTGTAGGTCTTCGCTTATGGACCTACCATGCTTATCATCAGTGTTATTTTATTTTAAACGGAAACTAACACAGTTTGGTATTTCACGCTTTATACACATGATACAGCAAAACCGATTTACATTACATTATACAATGTATATGGCAATATGTTTTTAAGTGCCTTATTTGCTCTATTGTACCGGATAATACTACATATACGTGTGGTGTATCTTTGTATAATTATACATGTGTATGTCAGATAGCTATTATCGAAAACAATTATATTTGCTTTCAATTCTTACATCTTGATAGCATAAAATTTAAAAAAGCTTAATTGAAACATAATTTTAGTGATGGTACGAATATTAATTCGGTAGTTTGAAACGAATGAAGTTATCATTTTAAGTCCCAAATATTTAATACTTAATGGCATGAAACGTTAAATACATATTAGATATTTAAATACAAACTTCAGTTAATTTGATACTCAATGCAAGTGCTTTCGTTCCAAAGACTGATTTTATATCTATTTTACTAATTTCATATTTAAAATATAGATTCTGTCTAGCAAAACACAGTGTTGCAAAACGCACACTTTTATTGCTTCAAACTTTATACAGCCGGGATTCGATCATAAATTTCGTTAAATTATGTACAAAAGCAAGAAGTTTTCTGTAATTATCCGGGATTCGATAATAAATCTTGTAACATCATATTTCACAAATTATGTGCTCGTTTCGTGTTATTGCTTCGTTGCACACTACTTCGGTCCATGTAAATTACCGTGTCTCTAATGTCATCACGATACATTAATGAGTTTTGCGTTTCAATGCTTAAACATCATACTCAGACAGATCCTTTAAAAGCCAAATTAACACTCAAAATCAACGAATATTTCGTGTTCCGTTTAGCCATAAATGGAACGCTATATGTGGTCTGGTAACACTGTATCTTGTTAAATCGATGATACCAGACCACATCTAGCTTTCTCATTTTGGCTATTGCTTTAAGGAATATTGATTTTGTATGGGTAAACTTTATTCTACGAATCTTCTATTAAGTTCTAAAAAACATCAACCTCTCGGTCAATAAAGGTTTAAGCCCGTTTATCGCTTATTTCTTTTGTGACAGAGTCAGAGGCCATATTGAAGAATGTTCGTCTGAAAATTGCGCGAAAACAGCGTCATTTTCAGGGTTGCATTGTTGGTAATTTTACTGTAATAAGTTAACAAATTTCAATGGTTAGGTTACAACGAAGAAAGGGAGAGAATCAAAATTGACAACCACATGTTTTGGGGATTTTGGTTCCCGTTTTATCCGATTAATTCGTTAGCAAGCAGGGAATAAAAAAGGAACATTGTGACCTGTCAACATCAACACAGGAGTTAAATTAAAAACATCTGACTTCCAGGATGAAGACAAAAATGAAAAAATAACTTAGACATTCAGTATGAATAATTGCATGATTACTATTACGTAGAAAATGAAAAATAATGTTAATTTTATTGATATACATGAATTGTGTATATTGAATATGTGATATATCGATAATGATTTTAATAATATTAAAATATTGTTAAAAAAATCTAATTTTTGTCTTTCTTCTACATTTTTCTATTTTGGGCAGGAAATGATCAGTCTGGGCCCGCAAAGGCTGCATGATTATAGGACCTCCTGGCCGGCAATATATATTAATTTTGGGAAGGATTGGACACAATTATGTTTTTTCTACACTTTAATGTGCCTAAAAATATGTCATTTTCGTTTGTTCTGGAGGTAAATGAATTATACTTTTATTAAATCATATAATTATACATTTTTTAGTATTCTTGACTTGTGGACCGCATACTTAACAATCTGCATATTCATATTGGATATGTCAACACACACATTTGTGATTAAATTACTAAAATATGATGTCATGTTCATGGACACATAAATTATCATTTGAGAAAATTTTATTAATACAGATTATGTTTGTTTAGCCTTTTTGTTTGTGTAGGAATACTGCATAATATATTAAATGCATGTACACTCAAAATGTATAATAACAAGAGCTGTCAGAAGACTATTCAAGTGCTTGACAGTATAAAGTAAGCCATCATGGGGAAATTGTTCATATTCAATAAGGTCAAGGTAATATCGTCATATTCTAACTGGAAGAGGACCATAATTGAAACATATTGATCGCTTATGTTTTAAAGAAGTGGTACATTATAGACGATTCTGAGTTCAGGTATATTTTCCACAATCTAGTGAACATTTGTAAAGACATAAAACAAATTAATAAGGGTGGGATGGTTGGACGGTCTTTAAAAAAAAATATATATATATATTTGTGTTTTTTTTTACCATGTTTAAAATAAAAAATATAAATGGGGGGGGTGTAAAGGGGAATAATGAGAATAAGAAAAAAAAAGGAAAAACAAATGGGGGGGGGGAATTTCTGGGG
>VMBQ01000522.1:69516-90540 GCA_007657795.1 Dreissena rostriformis | reverse complement strand
AAGTTATGCACCCAAAATTGCCTTTACTATAATTTCTTCATTTCTACACCGATTCACTTCAAATTGATACTGAACTTCTCTTATGACAATACGGTCAATCTCAACTATGCATGGCCCCATTACCAACCCTGGGGCGCCCTGCCCACATAGACCACACCCACCCAAAATTGCCTTTTACTATAATTTCTTCATTTCTACACCGATTCACTTCAAATTGATACTGAACTTCTCTTATGACAATACGGTCAATCTCAAATATGCATGGCCCCATAACCAACCCTGGGGCGCCCTGCCCACATAGGTCACACCCACCCAAAATTGCCTTTACGATAACTTCTTCATTTCTACACCAATTCACTTCTAATTGATACTGAACTTCTCTTATGACAATACGGTCAATCCCGACTATGCATGGTCCCATTACCAACCCTGGGGCCCACCTAGGTCAAACATTCGGTGTGGGGATACGCGTCGGCCTCTGCCGCGCCATTTCTAGTTTATAGATTGGGGTCATGTTGGAAAAGAAGTATGCAAAATATAAAAGCAATATGTCAAGGGACATGGAAAATATTTGAGGTGGTACGCAAACTTTTAACATTCTAACGCTCACGCTAACGCTCACGCCGGGTATATATATATAGTCGAGCTAAAAAATCAGAATAGTGAAAGTGAAATTGGTTAAAACACAGTTTTAAGAACTTCCTTGAGAGTTTGATACGGAACTTAGCCAGGGCTTTAGATAACTTTTGGGGTATATTGGGTAATCACCCCCTTTCTTGACAACAATAGGGTTTTTGTAAATTCAATAGTTTTAGCAAAAATTTTCACCCCCTACTTTTGAGCTTAATTGTTTGTTTCACCATTTTTTTTTAACTCAATTGGGTAATTTAGGGAATGACATATATAATATAATAAAAATCTACTAAGGTTACTTTATTATTTATACAAATGGAATTCAAAAAGTTCCCTGTACATAACAACAAACAATTACTGAATTTTTTATCAAAGTCTGGTCCTTAAATTGTACACTACAAGATCTGCCTGATCATATAAAAAATTATGAATGTAAAAAATAAATAACAATAATATTAACAACCTCGTTAAAAATCTCCGATAATAACGGGCAAACTACATTCTCGGGAGAAATGATCACATCTTACAACAGATCTTTCAGCAAAGTAGCACAGAAGCTTTCTGTTTCCCCAATATTCTGGGGGTAAATACCTGCCTAAAGTGTTTGTTTGTGTAACGACTCTCTTTTTACAACTACGAGTGGCCATTTTGATTATTTCAGAAAATGAAAGTAGAAATTGGACAGGTCTACGAATAATTACAATAATACCCCAAAGATTGATAACCGCTGGAAAGACTGCCTTTTTTTCTTCATAGGACGGCATATAAACTATATATATATATATCCAGTACATTTTTGTACAGAAAATAACCAGTCTAAAAAATACACCTGGTGTTCTTAAGAATTGATTTAAACTATCCAGTACATTTTTGTACGGAAAATAACCAGTCTAAAAAATACGCCCGGTGTTTGTAAGAATTGAGTTTCGTGACGCAAGTTTTTAATGTGAATTACGTTATTAAATTTGTATTTGCGTTTGTGTACGCTTTATTTTTAATTTCATTACGTTTTTGGTTATTTTAATTGCGTAATAATGCAAATACGCTTGTTATCTATAGCCCTGCTTAGCCTTCATAAATGTCATAGTATGGTTAAAATATGACAGGCACTAATTCAAGAGGCATTTAACTTCACTTTTTTACCAAATGTCTGCTGATTGGGCACATGTCCACGCGTACCATGTCAATCACCTGAACAGGGTACTTAATTAACAAGGAATAGACAATCCATAATTCTTTCAATGTGAACCTCTATGATGAGACATGTACAGTATCTCATTCTGGAGACTGTCTCCTATTTGGTGGATGACGCCTGACTGTTAATTGCCTATCACTAAATAAAATAATGCATTTAACAAATTATTTCATAATCGGCATGTACAACATTCGTCGTAAAATTACATGTCACTTAATATAATAATGCATTTAGCAACCTAGGTATGCTGTCATAATCGGCATGCATAGCAATCAGCGTAAAATGACACGTAAATTATCTATTAAACCCAAATTACGGTTGTTAGTATAAACAGGAAGTGAAGTACTTTCCGGTTTGTGTGGGAGGTGTAATATGCGGATCTTGGTATTTGAACGTAATAGTCCGGTTGACTCTTAATTTAGACATTAAAGTGACCTTTTCACGTTTTGGTAAATTGACAAAATTGAAAACAATTGTTTCAGATTTGCAAATGTTCGTTATAGTAAACAGTAATACTGAACATTCACTATGCTGTAAAATATCAATTATATGCATCTTTTGATGATTTTAAAACCTGGAAATTATAAAACGTTACAAACGCGAAACGATTGAATAATTTGGAGAGTTCTGTTTTTGTCGTTATATTTTTTGAAATTACGAGGATTACTTATATAAAGTATAAAATATACTACTCACTATATAAGCAGGAATTGCCGAGTGGTTTAAGCGCTAGACTTTTCTCCAAAAGGGTCAGTGGTTCAAGCCCAGTTAAGTATTACTTTTTTTCTTTCTTTTTTTTTTTTTTTTTTTTACTGGAGCTATTCAGTTCCAATATTTACATTTATCATTTTAAAGCATTTATTTACAAACTTCAATTAGGGAAGTATAGCAGATTGAGATTCCCACTCGACCAAAGAAGAGCGCACTCGAGAGATCGAGTGTGAGATAGGTGAGCACAAGACAAGTACTCGGGCTCATCTGTGAGAACATCTGAAATCACATAGTGAAGATAAAACACATTTCTGCAGAGTATGCAAAGCCGCCTACAAACATATCAGCTCACTTTGTAGGCACTACTGGCAGAAACACAAATAACGTGTATAACGTTGTTTCAACTGTCTGTGATTTATTTGTGATTTACCCGTGGTTTAATAGTTGTGATAATAGCTTTATCAGTCATAATTAACATTTGAATCTTACCAGATTTGTGTAAGGTTCCGCGTATACAATTAAACAACGGCGTGTCACCGCTAGACAATCAGTATATATTGAAAACAAATGTATTTTGAGCGCAGTCATTCACTTACTCTATGTCAAACTAAAGCGTCTTATGTATTGTAAACGTCGAAGCCTTGGTTTCCTGAAAAAGATGTTTATGACGGTAAACACATTTAAATCAAAATCATTGCCTAATTAATATGAGTGCCATGGATTGACAAAACAACTTTTTAAATTCTAACTTCTAAATAGTAGTGTTTTTTGTTTCAAGTTCAAAATTAAAGTAAACTATTTTTTAAAGGGACCTTTTCACAAACTTTGGCATGTATTGAAGCAGGGAAGTATATTGAAAGCCAAGTTAACTGCAACTCCGATCGATATATCACCGATATATCACTTGTTATTAATCTATGTGTGCATTGAGTATTGTTTTATTATACATCCCTGGTTTTATCAAAACGTTCATAAATATGCTACTAACCAAATATTACTAATATAATCCTACCAAAAATACAAGTGCAAATATACTTCAATATCTTTCACTAAAGGATAAAACGATCAACGAAACATTTGTTGATATGTTGCGTCAAATGTGCCATTTTATATCAATCAGTTCGTCTTAACGATAGTGGAGTTATTTTGGACTGTTCATCGAAATCAAACGATTAAATTGAAACCCGACTCCAGAAAGGTGTGTCAGACATTCGCCTGAATAAGTTGGAATATTTTCAGACATATAGTCTCTCTGTCAGATTCCGAGGCTTGTTTTCTGTGAAAGTTTCACATTTTGTTATAGCACTTGTGCAAGACAGCATCGAAGTTATTGTCAGACATTGAATGTGTTGTGTTTTCTGTGTCGGATCAAGAAAATGTTTTGCAATTCTAATTAAATATTTTGTGTATTAACTCGACAATAACACAGCTTCAGAAACATAATTTATAACAACTGGTCTTTTTAGCCGAATATCGACTTGTCGTGCTTGCCTTAAATTTCGCCGCTTGTCGTGTTAGCCAAATTGTTGGTGTACATTAAAAATGTCATAAGATGGTATTTTAAGATACTTTTTCGGACGAAACACATATAATATAGAATTATTGACGTCCGCATATATAAGTGCACTGCAAAAGGGAATATAAAACTGTTATTTTGGAAAATTTAAAATGTGCGTGTCGTGCTTGCGTGCATTGTTACGTAAAAACCATGAATTTGCATCGAATGATAGACTCAACTACTCATCTGGTGTCAAATATTTATATAACCGGGATAAGTGCTAAAGATAACAAGTTATTCTTATTTTGTATATATTTTAAGACGAATATTCGTATCTTTTCGTTTTGGTGTGACTGGGTAGATGTCGGTTTAATGCAGCTGTTTTCGTCTTATGAAGATATATATATATATATCTCTTCAGACGGAAACTGAAAGGCACCGGGGTCTTCATAAACGAAGACCTGACTAGACTGAATCTTTATGTACTAATGTGCATCAAAAGAAAGATGAGTGATGAAGTCGAAGACGCATAGTCAGTAAACGGAACTCTACGCTACAAAAACAAATCTGATAGAATCCAAACAGTACCGTACGAAAGCTACCAAACCTGGATTGACCTCCCATGGCCAGAAACACGTAAAACAAAATGAACAAATATTCTTTATTGTACATAATAGACATTTAATTATCCAAACATATCAGTAAAATGTTATTTTTACAAGATCTGTATTCATAATAATAACTTATATACAATGCTTAGTATAATGATAAGATGTTTTTCTCTTTTGCTAACTCCAATTGCTTGTCGATCACCTTTCTTTTTTGGAAACTATACTACAACATCACAGACTGGAAAAGTCAATAAAACAAAACACGAGTAAATCATGCCTCTTCGTGCTTTAACAATGTGAATACTACATTATTAGATTTAATCCAGCGAAGCGAGGCCACTCTTTTTTCCACTGGCATGCACAAACGTTATCCGATAATTGTCGATATTTAAACTTCATTGTAAAACTTTTTGTATAATAACCATTGTCGTTGACAAGCAAGAAAACTGTTTTGTATTCGTGTATGTTGAGTTATATGGAAATATATAGGAATTTAAATCGATTAAGAACAACATGTTAAATAATGCAGTGCATTGAATAGTAATCTTGAGATTATGTGTGTGCTTTATTATGATCATACCCTGCAAGCGTTTAATTAGATATTTTTTGGAAACATTTAGATACACAACCCTTGTTCGGTTCGGACTACTGTATTTTTAAACGAACTACTCTGATTTATTAAAATAATACTAATCCTATATTTTCTGTAACTATATGTAAATCAAACGACATTTATCATGTTGTATGTTAGAGATAACCGTATATCGATATTTTAGTGCTATAGTCTTAATGTATCTTGTCAGAATGTCACTGAATCTATAGTTTGATCTGTTGTTGTTTTTTTTCTGTAGAAGATAATTATACTAAGTGCTGTTAATACTACAATTTATAGAAGCATACCTGGAAAACTATCAACATTCAGCTATCTGTTTTTCTTTGTTCTCAAACCTATTTGATAAAACTTAACACTGACAGCCGCTGAGGACAACTATCTAGTTCAACATTTTCATGGACATATTTAGTTGTTTTGTTAATAAATACGAACTAAACGAAAGAAATTAAAACATGAACGCGTGAAGATCACTATTATGAAAAGCTCAAATGAAATAAAAAAAGTTCATTTTTGTAACTCGGCCACTGATTCATTGTGACTGTATTTTGTATATGAATAACATAATTTGTGTAAAATAGTTTGTAAACAAAACAACACGGATTGAAATATTTGTAACACTTAGGCAGTGGTAAAATAAGAATATGACCATAGTTTGTATACTATTAATAGTCATGAAAACAATTTGTTATGGTATAATGTTGTTGTTTTTTTCACATGGTTGCATGCTAACTATATATGACACAATAGTGACCATGGAAATGATGTTTTTTTGCCAGTTTCGTTTTTGATACTTTCTTGAGGTAGTGTTAGTTTAAGGTATGCACAATTTAAACATGTCTATATTGAGTAATTATGTAAATATTATATTGTCACATTACCTGTCATTTTCGTCGACAAATCCTTGATAAAAAACATCTTTTTTTTACAAATCTTTTTCATATCTCTTTTTTTTATATTTACCTTGCGCCTTATGCCAAGACTAAAAAATGTATGTTATAGTTGTTACGCTGGAGGTAAATGGTACTTTTTTAATGGGTATACTACTAATAGACTCATGGTGGACATTCATATTAATATTACAACATGACAAGCTTAAATATTTGTACATTTAATGTCAAAGGACTGGGTGCCAAAATTAAACGCGAGCAAGTTTTTACATGGTTAAAAACAAAATCAATTGATATAGCAATGTTACAAGAACTGCATTATGATAACAAACAAGTAAATACCGACTGGGCTCAAGCATGGGGAGAGGACGTTTTTTGCAGTGGACAAAGTACAAACAGCTTAGGCATCGGAATTCTATTAAAACGCAATCAACACATACATATCATTGATTATACAGAAGTTATAGTAGGAAGGCTACAGGTTCTAAAAGTCAAAATATATAATTCACAGATTGCTTTAATAAACATATATGCCCCAAATAATGATGACCTTGATTTTTTTAATACACTAGAGAATACAATTACCAGTCTAGATGAATATTCCTTGATAATAGGAGGAGATTTTAATGTGGTTCAAGATTTTAAGTTAGACAAGTTAAATGGGAAGACAACTACAAAAAGTAAATGCTCAAATAAAGTTAATTATATAAAAGATAATTACGATTTAACTGACATTTACAGGAATTTTAATCCTTTCAAATCAGCATTTACTTGGCATTCAAATACTAACCCCCCAATTTTTTCCCGACTCGACTACTTTCTAATATCATCTTGCCTAATAAGTAACGCTCGAAATTGCTCAATAAAAACTGGTTTCAAGTCAGACCATTCCATTGTTATCCTTGACATACATTTTGATTTGATTGAAAGAGGCCCGGGTTACTTTAAACTTAATAATTCGTTATTATTTGACACAGAATATAAATTAAAGATAAAACATGCAATTGCAGAAGTTGTCCATTTTAACGGTGATGCAAATCCTAATATATTATGGGAACTTATTAAAGGCAGGGTCAGAGATGAAAGCATTAAATTTGCGGCAAACAAAAAGAAAAACAATATCAAAACTGAAAAAGAACTAGAAAATAACATAAGAAATATGGAAGAACAACTTCAAAAAAACCCAAACGACCCTATACTTATGCAAAATTACAAAAAGGAAAAAGATGCATACAATGCATTAAACGAAGAAAAAATAAAAGGTTTTCTAATAAGATCTAAAGCTGAATGGATTGAAGGGGCTGAAAAAAATACAAAGTTCTTTGCTAATTTTGAATCCAAAAGATCTGAACAAAAGGTTATAAAACAACTCAGGATAAATAATACAATAGAAACTGATCATGTAACGATACTTAAAGAAATAAAAGAATATTATGCAAGCCTCTATACAGCTGATATTTTAATGAATTATGATGACAATAGTCCTTTTTTTGAAAATGTTGTAAAACTGTCAGATGAAGATAGAGCAAAACACCCCGAACAATTAACAGAATACGAATGTTGCAATGCTTTGAAAGAAATGAAAAATAATAAGAGTCCAGGATCGGACGGTTTGACCACTGAATTTTACAAACTTTTTTGGAACGATATCAAACAGTATTTAATTAACTCCTTAAATTTTTCATTTCAACACGGACATTTAACCCCACTCCAAAATCAAGGTATTATTTCACTGTTGCCGAAAAAGGAAAACGATATCTTATGCATAAATAACTGGCGGCCCGTATCTCTATTAAACGTGGATTACAAAATTGCAACAAAATCGATTGCAAATAGAATAAAAATGTTCATTGAAAAGTTAATAAACTATGACCAAACAGGATTTATCAAAGGAAGATATATTGGTGAAAATATTCGAATTTTAAATGAAATAATCGATAAAGTAAATGAAAATAACGAACCTGGACTCATTTTCTTTTCAGACTTCCAAAAAGCCTTTGATAGCCTGGATCACACTTTTATGTTCAAATGTCTAGAAACAATGGGGTTTAGTCAGTCAACTATAAATTGGGTTAAATTATTCTACAGCAATGCCAATTCATGTATTACTAATAATGGTTATTTCTCAGAATTCTTTAACATTAAAAAGGGCGTTAGACAGGGATGTCCACTCTCACCCTCCCTATTTATAATCTGCATAGAATTTTTAGCTAACAATATAAGAAATAATCAAAATATTAAAGGAGTCAAAATAGGCAATATTGAAATAAAACAAACACTATTTGCAGATGATGCATGTTTCCCACTTGATGGCAGCCAACAGTCCTTTGAAAATCTCATCAGCACCTTAAACAATTTTTCTAACATTTCAGGATTAAAATTAAACAATAACAAATGTTCAGTAATGACACTAGGTTCATTAACTCACAAAAATGTAAAATATTGCCCAAAAGAAAAATTCGAATGGAACTGCGAACATGCAAAAGTGCTGGGGATAGAACTTTATAATACCACAAATGCAACTACGGAATATAATATTTCAAATAAATTACAGGAATTCGACAACTGTTTACAAAAATGGAAGAAATGGAAACTTTCTTTAATCGGAAAAATTACTGTTCTAAAAACGTTTGCTCTACCAAAAATAATATATCCCCTTACAGTTCTAGAAGGCCCAAATGAAAGTATAGTCAACGAACTTAAAACAAAAATGTTCAAATTTCTTTGGAACGATAAACCTGATAAAATTAAACAAACACAAATAATACAAGATTACACAAGAGGTGGGCTCAAAATGATTGACATAGAAAGTTTTATAGCTGGGTTAAAGGCAAGTTGGATCAAACGTTTTATATACCGGCCGGAATCAAAACTGACGGCTCTTTACAGTTATTTTTTAGAAAACTATGGCAACTTTTTCATTTTGAAAAATTTTATAAAGCCAAATGATATTAAATCATTAAATATTAAATCATCATTTCTAAAAGAAATTTTAATATCTTGGGCTAAACAAAATATCCAAAGGAATATAGATAATATAGGAAAAGAAATAATTTGGAATAATTCACATATCAGAAACAAACACACTGGTCTATTGTTCTACAAAAAATGGCACGACAGGGGTATCGACCTTGTTGAACATTTATATGATTATAGAGTTCGAGAATTTTACACTTTCGATCAAATTAAACAATTATATGATTTAGAAAATACCGAATTTCTTAAATATTATACATTAATTCAAAGTATTCCATTACATTGGAAAGAAAAGCTGAAAACAGAAGCTATCAGTTATCAACAACCCGAACACCTAATTTTACTGATCAACAAACAAACAAAAATCTGCAGATTTATTTATTCCAAATTAATACTATTAAAAAGTCCAGCTAATGTTAAGTCCATTATCAAATGGGAAGCACATTTCGAAAAAGAACTTGATTTTAAGAGTATCTTTGTTAAACCTCTATTGCTTACAAACGATACCAAACTTAGAGAATTCCAATATAAATATCTAATGAGAATTATTCCTAACAATAGCTTTTTACTAAAATGCAGGCTTAAACCCTCAAATTTGTGTGATTTTTGTTGCATGACGATTGACTCAAATATTCATATGTTTTGGGAATGCACAACAATACAAACATTCTGGCATGATCTTAAATTTTACATTGAGACAACAATTAATACACCTAGTGGAATTGACTACACCTACGAAAAAATTAGTTTTTGTAACATTTTAGATGGTAATTTACCAACATCCGTAACTGTTAATTTTATTACATTACTGGCGAAATTTTTCATTTTTAAAAATAAGAATCAGTCACAGATACCCACAATACATAACTTTAAAGCTTACCTCCAGCGTAGACTAAAAATTGAAGAAATGATTGCTATAAGCAAAAATAAATTGAATATATTTAGAGAACAATTTCAAACGTTTTTAACAAATACACATTAATCATATACATTTTTGGGCTAACAATATTGTGCGCATTACTTTTTTTTTCACAATTTTTCTTTCTTTTTCAAATATGTTTTTTTGAAAAAGTTCTTCTTCCATTTTTTTTCTTGCTCCTTACGTTATTAACTATATTAACTACACATTTTCTGAACATATATGATCTATGTATTTCATACTTGTGTAAAACTTGATGTTTTTCGAGAATAAAAAATTGAAAACCAAAAAAAAGATATATATATATAGTGTAATTTCTACGTTGTACACTGTGAACCTTCATTTGTAAGTGATTTTAACTGGGACAAACAAGGGTGTAAATCCCATTTGCTCCATATGGATCGTTAGAATGAAGATCCCAATTTATATGATGTTTTTATGTTTAACATAGTGTGTTTTTTTTGTTACCTTTATTTCGTATGCCAATGCTCACTTGTCTTAAATAAAGACTAGCGGACGTAAATACTAATTTTCTCTCAAAGATGTTTTTGGAGTTTCATTATTTTTATATTTTATTTAAAGACTTTCTCGCAATCAATGTATCAGTACACTAAATATAGTTAATTGATTTATTGTTTACATAGTTGATATTTTATATTTAAGCATCGTGAATATCAGCGGGTTTATGAAAACATTCAGAACGTTGCGGAAAAAAACTTTGGAAAGCAAGTGTGTGCGATTTTAATGTCAACATGCTGTATCTTAAAGCAATATGAACATGAACAAGGCATGTGAACTAGTAACCATAAATATTCGATAATGGTGCCATTCATGAAATTTTTACTTAAATGAAAATCCAAAAACACCAACTTTAGCCGATACAGACAGGTTTACTTGTTAAATGCCAAAAAGTAGAATTTCGTTGATTTAACGGTATAACATCTTGAGAATGTCTAGTTTATTATTCATCAACTTTTTAACTGTTTTGAAAAATAATAAGTAACTTGGTATCTTCTGGTGATTACGTTATATTTAAGAACATGTAGTTATCAAACGTGAATAATAAAATAACTATTGTTACTCTCAAATCATATACTAGGAAACACTTACCTTTAACGGCAACGATGACTACAGACAGTGATAACAGGAAATTCATAATGTTCTGAAACAAATTGTATATTAAATATTTTATTGTCATTACGTTAACATAATCTTTCCTTGAAATGCGTGTGCATATTTTTATTTATTTTTTAATTTCATCGAAACGTTCATGCTATAAGGTTATAAACTAAGCGTGAGGTTGTCGGGTGTTTTTTTTTTAAATTTCCACTTATTTTTATTTACATGATTACATGATGTACAATTCTTTTCGCTGCCCTACATACTGTTGCATTATACAGTGGTACGAGTTGATCACGATACAAAGTACACTATTTATTTTATAAATGTCCAACAATTAAATAAGAAGACACATCGTTTTTCATAACATTGTACAATGTAATATCCTTAAACTTGAGCTATGTTAGATTAATATTTACTTACAGACGCTTATTGTATAACTATTAAATGCTATTTCATTCATTTTTTTTTACAATGGTTACTTATGTAGGTTAGTTTTGTATCTACGCTGTACTCTTGACTTTTCAAAATCACGTTTTTTTTTTTAAATTAAGATATTTCACTGATTTCAAATCAATATATTAACTATACACTTTTACTTGGCCTTAATGTCACTGGTATATGTAATAATTTACATGTTTTTTGTTAAGTAATGCGACAAGGAAAGCATCGCATTGCAACGTCCTCTTTTAACCAGGGTTAAGTAAATACCGGGAAATACCATAAACAGTGGTGCCAAACAAGTTCACACATTCGATACTGAATCGGCGTTTATATTTTTTGATGCAAGGTCATGTTGGTAAACGCACTGTCATTGATCATATGAAATTGTTACGACGGTATATCCATGATAACAGAACAGAACAGAACAGAACAGAACAGAACAGAACAGACAGTTTATTAGACTTATACATACGTACATCGTCTTTAATGCATATAATCATAAATAAAGTAATGTAATAAGATAACAGTTTACAAATATGAGTATAAAATCGTATGTACTACATTGGAAATAACCGTATATTAGTTCCGTTAAAAATACAATAGTACTTTGAATGTTTTAACAGTAATATGGCTATCCCAAAATGATCCGATACACCGTATGGATGTTATTTAAACGTTTGGTTGCCAATGGTGTTTGGAATGACATGAACAGATATTTGTTCATAATACAAAGCAATATGTTATTCGTTTCAAGAACATCTTTACAATGTTTGCTAACTTTCTTGCGCAATAATAGATACTTTGCGTAACCTACATTAACAATCATATATAAGAACACATATAAAAATCATACAAATAAACGTACACGTTCAATGTGATTCCTACGCTGACTTTGCCAGCGACCCGGTCATCGCAAATTATATGTGTCGTGTTCTGGGAAAACTGGGCATAATGAATGTGCGTAAAGTGTCGTCTCAGATTAGCCTGTGCAGTCCGCACTGGCTAATCAGGGACGACACTTTCCGCCTTAATTGGATTTATGCTAAGAAGAGACCTCATTTAAACGAAAAATGTCATAAAAGCGGAAAGTGTCGTCCCTGATTAGCCTGTGCGGACTGCACAGGCTAATCTCGGATGACAATTTACGCACAAGCATTATGACCAGTTTTCTCAGAACAAGACACATATATCGGCATTAACAATGATAAATAAGTTTAGTAACATGTGTTGTTTTGTTCCTATTTGAAACATACCACCCATGTCAAACTCAGCTGTAACCGACATTATTCGCATGCAATAAATAGGATACGGTTTGTGGATACCATCATGTTGTTATGCAACTTTGCTAAGTTATGGTCACAAGGCAACGGAATGGCTATCGTCTAACGTCTTCTGTAGGCCTATTTCTAACTGACGTTGTAAGTTAACGTGCCATTGAACGCGATATTTGACGTAAGGGTGATTTTAGTTTATAATTAATAAGTGGTTTGAAGCCATGCAATACATTTTTATGTCAGATCAGGCACACATTAGAGTTGTAAATAGCACGACATTATTTGTATATTCGACCTTTTTGTTATTAGTATCTAAAAAACAAATATGGACACAAATGTTAAGTACAGAAAGTGAGGCTCATGTTAACGGATCATCAGTTTTCTTAAATTTGAGCAATTTCCACGCGCGATCAATTGATGAAAATCAGTTGCAAAAATAAATATAAACTTGCATATACAGAGAGGACCCATTTATCAAGATCAGTAAAGCTAAACTCTATTGGGTTTTTCTGCATCGTGTCATCATGTAAGACACTTTACGATTATATGGTATTGTCTGTAATAGCGTACGGGGCAGGCATATGGGCACTTACAAATTTGCTTATATTGAATACATAGACAACCGAGCAGGTAATATGGGTTGGGATCCTGTTTTTATTTATTGTGTTGCTTATCTAAAGTGTGTATTATCAACTATGACTGTACGGAGAGTGAACTTAGTGTCAAAAACATTGTATTTATCTGCAAATAGTTATGGTGAAAATATGTACTGAAATATTATTAATATTGGTATTGTACGGTTCGTTTAAACAGGAGTTGAAAACTGTACATGTAGATATGAAAGGTTAAATATACAGAAAATATTTCTGAATATATGAAATTTGTACATATAATGTAGTAGATGACATACATACTAGATTACGCGGTACTGCTTATACCCAATGATTTAAAGGCAATGCTTGCTCGATTCGTCGAATGATATGTAAACATTAAACTACATGTTGTCAAATAAGAGTATCAGAAGATATACAGCCAAATCATGCAACACTCTCTGAACAGATTTAATAGATTCTCTGTTTCACAGGTTAATTTCATTTGATGATTTTATCTTTTAAGATTTGTTGGGCATATTTAGGTTAAGTCGTTACGTTCTTTTATTTGAATAGTAACAAACATATTTGAGCTAGTCAATATGACAAGAATACATGTATTCTGGAAAAGAAGGTAATATTCGCAATTATACCTATTGAGGTACTTATTTTTATTGGAAATATATGCTTAAGTATGTGCAATTACCGTTTGTCATTATGCATCACCGGTAGCTAGTCTAATAACCGGGACAGAAGCATCGCGACCATTGAAATGGTAGAACTATGTTCTAGGAATTCTGGAAAAAAGGTGAGTTTACTCATGGGCGGTTTATTTCGACATTGTCAGCATATTGGATAAATAAAATATCAGCATGATGTGCTTGAGCGAATAAGTTGATCGGTTTGTCTCATAAATCTGACATTTAAGTGATAACAAAATTGTCGTTAACATATTCAGCTGCTGTACAATGTTTGTATGGATACCGCGCTTGCCAATCGGCCAGTCGGATTGAGGTCACTATTGTTTCATAATACGATGGGCTGATCTTAAAGAAGTAATCGACGAGTCACATTTAGATCTGGCTATAGTGCAACGGACAATATGTTCAACCTAGGCGCTGTTATTCAAAAATATAAAACAAAACGACGAGGACGATTATATGTATTGGTTATTGACTATTGTAATGCTTTGATAGTTGTAAGCATTAGAATCTATTGAGCAGCTTAGTACAAAAAGGGGTCGACAAAAACAGCCTTTTGTTAGATGTATTTACATCCATGGTACAGACAGCTTCGCTTGTGCGTAAAACTGTAAATAATCCTCATCGGAATAAAGCAAGGATTCGTCAGTTCAAGCGTAAATGTTGCGCTCTTCATCAACGACCTTGTCACCAACTCCAAGCAGTATAACAGAAGTGGAATCTTTATATCGAATCAAGAAGACGCAAAATAGGCCCTGACGTTTGCAGACGACATTGAAGCAGCTGCCGAGACCGCTAGCAAACTGCATATACAGGTACATCGAATAAAGGAATTCTGCGAGTCCACGGGTATGCGGCTTAATTTTAACAAATCGAAAATTATGGTGTTTAGAAATAGTTGTCCACTTAGACATTATGAGTGATGGTTCTTTTAAAATACGACTATTGAAGACGTGTAGTGTTTACAGGTACCTAGAGACCTAAATTATGCTGGACGAAAACAAAGGATACGTTATCAGTTCAAGCGAAAAAGGCAGCCGACTCAATATTTTGTTACCAAAGATATTTTGGCAACCTCCACCACCACGAAGCTTTTAAATTAGACGATGCTTTTGTCAAACCTTTATGTCTATACTCGGTGGAATTATGGGTCATCAAATGTGTGATAACATAGAATGCGTACAAATGCAGTTTTGGAAGAGGTAAGCATGTTTGAATCAAAACGTAACACAAAGTTTAGCATTAGCAGAATGTTGATGCATCCCACTAAACGTAGACTATATGTTCAAGTGGGTCAAATACTGGGTTAGTATGACACAGATGGCTTCTACGAGATACCCTAAGCAGTGTTTCTAAATGTTACGGCGCTTAGACGACGTTGGTCGAGTAACGTGGGCAGCACATGTACAACATGTACTATGTTTGTTCGGGTTTGGTCACACAAAGGTTACTAATGCACTTGGACACACTGTTGCCTCCTTAAACATATTCCATAACAGACTAGTTAACTGTGCGAAGCAAACATTTTAGGAGATAAACATTCTTGTGCAAAATGCTTACACAATAAATTGTGTAAAAGCTTAATTGAGCCAGAGCTCTACACATCAAACCCACTGTTATATCGTTTAAAACACTGTTTATTGAATTTTCGTTGTTCTGTAGCTAAGCTACTGGTGACCAACATTTGATAGAAAAAGGTCGTCATATCTGTATTAACAAGACATATTGATAATGTCTTTTGTGTCTACATAGGAATGTGTATAGTATTGAACATGAAATTTACTTTTTTATTAGTCTGCCCTGTTTATGATCATATACGAGAACACTATTCAATTGATAACTGGTTGGAATGTACTTTATCAAAACATGTATGCGTGCTTATTATATCTGACACTAAGCAACATGCTATTTTTCATTGAGTAGATATCTTGGCGTTGCACATAGGTTACGGATGATTTAACGGTAACTGAAGTCAAACTTGCATAATATGTATATTGTGTGTCATACTGTTCCATTCGTAAATGTGCTACTTAATCATTTGATAGCACCCGCATCAGATATTGGTTCAAATAAATTTCACTTACGCTTAAATGTTTGACTATATATCTATAAGTTTAGTTTTACTTAACTCGTCTCACCATTACTATTGTTAATAGTGTATAAAATGTCAATACTTATGATTACTGCATGTATATTTGTTATTTTATATTATATACTTATCGTAATTGTCATTGTAAATGTAGAACAATAGTTTTCTCTCTGTAACCTGATTGAAAATGTACGTATTGTGCTCAAGTTGTATGTGGCGGTTGCTTACATGCATACTCAGCATTTCAGTATTTGAGGTCACAGCATATTTTAGTATCTGTATATGGTAAAATGAACACATTTCTTCTTTAATAAATTAAAATACATTCTCTATTATTGAAAAAAAAACAACTGCTGATTACAATATATATTTTAAGGGTAATTTAAAGCACAAAGTATAACGTTTTGTTTTCGTAAAAGTTGAGTTATAAAACATATACAATGTACATGCATTCGATATTTTCATTTCATTTGTGAAAAAATTCAACGTTGTATTTTTATTCATCGGTTATCTCTACTAATTTATTGCATAACCTCAAGTGGTATACCATCATTATGAGTATATTCATGAACTAACCAACCACTTAGATGTATTTCAGCATTTCCGGGATAAAGCAGGACAAAGACGTTTCTCAGGTTATTGACGTCATTTATGTGCATCTTTTCCTGCCATTTACTTTTTTTTCAAAACATTAAGTTCAGACAATTTTGCCAAAACCTGTCGCTTAATAAACTAATATATTTTCAAGACGAAATAAGTTGTTGCTCTATATCTAGACTTCCGAAGAAAGAGCCGGTTGATGATGCTGTTATGTCATTTGATAAAACCGTAGTCAGAGTTTAAGAAATTTGGAATTTCAATTATCCTTCCATTTCTATTTAGTGTAAGCACAGCTTATATCAAAGGGCGCTTTGCAATGCAATTATTCGCTTTACTTCTTCATAGCGAAGTGTAAAACACTACATCAAAGCGGTGTGTTTAACACCGCATTACAGTGTGAACACGGAAGACAAAACTGTTAAGCCGCTTGAGGTTTAATACAATGCATAAACATGTTATGTCATGCAGTGATGCTGCTTCTAGTAGTTGCCACATTCCCCATGGTGGTCGAGTTTTACGTAACTGAAACAGACAATTATATTAGTAGCCAATTTGGAATCATTTTCTTATGGATTATTGCCGTGATTCCAATAATATAAATGAACACTTGCACAATCCTTAGTATGTTCATATGTATCATTTTTATGTTTAACAGTAAAATACTTATTCATATAATGGCACACTTCAAGTGTATCATTAATCCCCCAACAATGGCAATACGTATAAATTAACGGTATTTGACATACAATATAATTTTAACGAAGCATTAATACGTCGACACATTTTTAATTCGTTTAAGACGACTCGAAGAACATAAGCAACTTGCAAACAGTCTGCATGGAATTGCATTTGTACACATTGTTGTAATTTATTGAGGTGCATGTTATTTACTTGCAATCCATTACGCAGCGGTTTGGGTACGTTACTCCATCCTTTCCGCAGACGGGGTTGTTCTCCTTGGTGCACAGACAAGCCACCGGCTCGTCGTACCCAGCATGGGCGCCTAAATGGCATAATTAAATATTGAATACAGTATATAAAAACATTCTGACACGTGTCTGAAATTAAGAACTGATGACATATTCTATAGGTGGATCGTTCATCTGTATTATGTTTGCTTTAAAATATGATACTTAATATCCATGTTGATTGATTATTGGAGTTATTATTTACGTTTCAATAAGTATGAGTTCTTTACATACACTATGATATTAACAAACACACATGCAAAGCGTACATTTGCAAATAATTTGCATTCATATTTATTACAACATAATAAATATAATAGTTCAAAGTTAACTTCAAACGCATAAACACGAAAACAAGGAAAACAGCAGGTTTTTAAATCCTACATAAGTAAAATATCTTAATTCTATTTCAATGCGACATCAATACAAAGTACGGTATGAAAACAGCCGAGCTCTGTTTGACGATATTATGCCGGCCATAGTGAATAGTAATGAATATGGTCACATCTATTCGCAATTCTCAACGTGCACACTTATTCACTAATTCAATATGCAGTATGATTTCTTAAAGACTAAAACCATATTGTGATTACTCCAATGACAAATGATGTATTTACAATTTCATCGAGACAAATCAAAAATACACATATCAACTTTACCCAGGCAATCGAAAAGACACGTCCGTTGCTGTCATATATGCATACAAGATTTCTTGCATTATAAACACACTTTCACGCCAAGTTTAAATGGATTTAAAAAGGTCGCCCAACGTGTTATTTAAGCTTCTCAATATCAATTATAAACCCGGTATATGAATATGAAATGGCTTAAATAACCGGATGGTGTACCACACGACAACCGTTCAAACGACTTACTGATAATGACAGCGCTCAGCAAGAGGCCCAACAGTAGAATCTTTCGGAACATCTTGCTGAAACATAGCCGATGTACAAAGTATTGCATACCTACATAAGAGTACAATATATAGTTTGGTTTGAAAACCATTTGCATTTCATTTTTATTGAATGTTGAATTAAGTATTATTATTAGTATCATTATTAATATAACTAACTTACTAACTAACACCACAACTACTGGAACTACTACCACTATAATTACAGAGGTAGTAGTAAAAGTAGTAAAACTACTTGTTGTAGAAGTACGTATAGAAGTACTTATAGTTATAAAAATATTAATAGTAGTAACAAAACATATATTATTCGTTGTAAAAAAAAACAACAACTTACGTTTGGTTACAATCGTATTCACAAATAAAAACATGCGTGGTATTGTTCCAATTATATACAGTCAGAATTGCAGCAGCTGCTTTTGTTCCGTAAAATGTCGTATTATAAGTAATTAATGATAAAATCGGGGAGTAACGCCAGTACTTTGTCAACGTCAATGTTATCGGTGCTATTTATTACTTGCGTTATTTATACAATGTAAAGTACTAGCAGTTTACGGAAAATTGGTATATATCAGAATTATAATCGAAAGCAAATGGAATGTCATCACGGACATATTTATCAGTTGGTTCCCTTAAGCGTGTCAATTAAAAACACAACAACAGATTGTCGCTATTAAAGTTGTTTTTAGGTTGTTTTCAGGATAGCTGAATTATCCTGGTTTTCAAATTTCAAAATAGCGAATGGGATGTTGGTAAAATGTCCGGCATTAATACTCAAATTAATAAATATAAACAATCACATTGAGTTAGATAATACGACATACATCCCTTAATATATTGGCTTCATGTTTAAAAATAAATGTGAAACCGTTTGTAAATCAGACCAATTGATTTATAACCATATGATGTGAGTGTTATATATTAACGATACTATTTTATTCAATGTTCATTCGATTTACGATTATCGATATGCAACAATCGATTGTCTTCATGCGTGTTGATGATGTTAGTATTTATTATGTTCTAAAGTATCATAGGAGAAGATTGCTAGATTATCTGCTTTGTTTTTTCCGATATGCGCAAAAACGTTTCTATGCTTAATTGAAAGAATAAGTAAAACAAACAGTTTAAAAAATTGAAAGGGAATTATTTTTTTTCTTATATTGCAATGTTATGTCAATGCATCTATTACCAACAAGTAAACTTAACATCGACATATGGACTAAAGCTTTTGACTTAAAGCAATTCATAAATGAGTAAACGCCAAAGGGCGCTGTTTCTATGCGTCAACAAAAGCTGTGACCATTTAATTGGCACTGAAATATGCCATATGCCAATCACACGTTATATAGTCCCTTCCGGCATGGCTGCGATGACACATAAATCACGAATCACGACCAGCCAACATATTCTTTACCTCAAACCGAACAAGTACACTCTAATACTCATATTATTTGTTTGTTTGCGTCTTGGGGTTTTTCACCTGTTCCAATAGTATTTCAGGAATATCATGGCAGTCAGTTATCAAACTTACACTTTCCATTTCTTACCCGGTCCGGTACTCATATCTATACACTGAATAGATTTATTTCGCCTTTAACATATTGTCATGTAAAACAAACATCACATGTATTTAATTTGACAACGATATATACATTCATGTCATTTAACAGAATACTACCATATTTGGCATGAAAAGATTGGACTCGCCTCATAAGTACCCATGTAGGATGGGATCCAATATAGTACGAAACAAACTACTTACTCTTAGTTCTAATTTAAAACTTTCTTCCACATGTGTGGCGTGGTATTTAAAACCAAATCACATACAGTTGTGCTATTAATTCTAGAAACTTTACAATAAAATAGCATCGGTCATAAAATGCAATTTACAAGACAATTACGATTAACATGGTGGAAAGCTGCATAGACCATACTAATGCCCCAGACAGCTTATCTATCAATATCCGCTGAACATGAACTACTTTTTGACCGATGTACCCATTAAAAATACCTTTTGTGGTTTGTATATACTAAATAATAATAAAATGCTAGTTAAATATAACAGTTGATAATTAAAATATAAGCTGACTAAATATTAAGTGTGAGACTATGACACAAAACAACATAAATTGAACACGACACATACTTAGCTGATTAATTACTGGACACAAACTCTGATTTGAAACCTGTTCTTTAAAAAGCAACTCTCTTTTTTACATCGAGCAACACTTCTACAATAAAATAAGGCGTTACCAAGTTGTTAGTTTCCACTAACCCGACCGA